>JAODAL010010792.1:0-103286 GCA_025379985.1 Phyllomedusa bahiana | reverse complement strand
TTTGCCCTTTTAAGTGCCCAGGGAATTTTATAATGAAGCGGCGTATGTGCGTGTCATACTAAAAACAATTTTATGAAATAAAACCAAGCTCCCTCGAAATTTTTAAAAGCATGGAAAAATTCTCAGCACCCTGCAGGCTTGTGCAGTGCAGCCGGAAATAGCTTTTTTTAAGGATTCGTCCAAAAGTAATTGGAACAAAGTTATTTTTTTGTCGGGAAATTCGGCGAATTAGCGAAACCGAATTGAGAAATTGCCCATCCACGGTTCCCCTAGGGGAGGAAAAAATCATCTCATTTAGAACTGCAGGGTGGATCAAAATCTATAAAGCTATTGACTCTCCTTTCACTCTTGGTGGAGGCTTTATAAGTTCAATCGTTCAAAGCTGAAGTCTTCCACCTAGCCATGATGTATCTCTCATATGTCAAGAGATAGGGGTATCAACACCCCTCCTGATATCGTTAAGGTGGTCACGATATTTCCGAAAATTTAGGGTTTTTAAAGACCTTTTTTGTTTGATGGCACGGGTAAACCCCTAGGAAGGGTCTTAAAAATTTTTCATGAACTGCACTCTCACACCCCCTCACATCAAAACTATACAAGCCAAAATTTCCCCACCAAAAGTGCTTGGGGACAATTGTTTTAAAGCTTTACCCTTACGATAAGTAATGTTGGGTATAGTGGGTAATATGGACATCAAATTATCATCAAGCAGTAGTAGATCCCAGTGTTTGGAGATAATCTCCCGCACTCAAACCACTATTTAATCAAACCTGCCTATGATACAAAGACCCTCTCTTAGTAGGATATTGTGCTGCTTGGTGACAGCTCTAGAAGTTAGCATGAAAATCCAATCTTTTTGTAATGCCTATTGATAGGCATTTTCTAGAATATGTTTGGGGTATCCTCTGCACACAAATCTATTTTTCAAATCATTAGCTAGATCTGAGCAATTATGATGAAGCCTAAATATTGTGTGACCCGGGGTAAGCTTAATGTAGTTCTTTTAAGTGTAAATTTTTTCTCCTTGGCCTTGGGGGCCCCCAGAATTCCAGCACCAGCAGGTTTTGGTTGTCAGAAAGGACAGAACGTAAACCCCTAGTGTTGGATGTAGGAAAAGGGGGAAAACAGAAGGGTGGAACATGTTGGGGAGTGGTTCGGGGGTTTTTGGGCCCTATGGAAAAGGTGAAGGCCCAAAAAGAAGAAGGAGGAGACAGAAAAGACGAACCCCGTGTGTATGTGCAGCCATGCAACCTTGAAGGGAAAAACAGCCAGCAATCCAGTCAGGAGTGACGGTTGGACTGGTGAACCCCAGGTATCTGTGAGCTTTTTACCCCCTGTAAGCAGTTAAACGTGTGAATGCCAGGAGCCATTTGCATTGTGTTATCATTGTGTTTACTGAAGTTACTGTATGGAGAATGGATTGAATAAACCCTGTTAACTGCCCTACAGTGGAAATGTTAAATTTGATGTGTGCTGTAAAGGAAAAATAAAAGGGGCCCAACTAAACTGAAACCCCCCTCGTTCCTCAAAATCCAAAAGAATTTTCATACCCACCCTGCAACCCTTCACAGTGGGGTGTGGATAAACATTTTGGTGGCCCCGTGGGGGATTTTGGGGAAAATCTGAAGTAAAAAACGGGTAAACACCCTGAAGAGTGGGGGCCCCTAGGAAACCTGGAGGGTCTCCAGGGGGCCAGCCAGAGCGGGGGAAAAGATTTCAGCAGCCAGGGGGGAAAGGTTCTCAGGCTTTCCCCCCAGTGTTTTCCCGTGCCACTTTCCCGAAAGGGCTAAAGCCAAGCATTAGGGGGTACTTACTGCCTGCATACCCCAGTCTACCCGCCCAGATAATTGTCAGCACAAGCAGAGATTCCCCCTGCAGCAATTTAACTCAGTTTAAAGGGCCCAGGGCACAAAAGAAAAATCCACACAAATTCACCCATGGATTGGAGGGAACATAAATAACTCGGAGTCTTGTGAGTTGTCTATGGAATAGGAACAGTCGAAGATTTATGAAACTCCCAGGGACCATCTTGCTCGTGAAAAAAAATCCCCGACATCTTTTAAACAGCCCTGAATCGATTAGGGGATGAGATGGAAGATAGTGCAAGAGGATGCTATGTTGCCCCTTTCTTCAGAGACTAATCAGTTTTTTGGGGACAGTTTGGGGCTGCAGAACCAGAAACAGTTCAGGCAAAAAAAAGTGAATGTCTTCCCAACTGACAACTGAAGGGCTAAAAGACCAAAAATTTTTTTTTAAAAAAAGAAGTGAGGAATGCAAAGACTTTGAGAAAGGGGTCAGTCCTGAAAAATTTCCCAAATCTGCCCCAAAAACCGACATAAAGAAGCCCAGTCCCCCCCAAGAGATAACCATCCAAAGAATTTCAAAATAAATGGCCAAATTGGTGAAGAGAACAAAAAAAAGAGGAGTTTTACATAACCTGATTCACCGATAGACTTGGGGATACACAAGGGGTATCAGGAGGAGGATTTTTTGAGGGGGGGTAGTGAAACCCATTAGCCCAGGTGCATCTCGGAATATTTTTAGAGATGAAGCCCAAACCCTTTCCCTTGCTCCAGTTAAGAACAATTTTTAAAAGGGCATTAAAAGGGAAAGAAAGCCCTCTGATTTGTATCAAAAATGTTTAACATCTTAAGACCGCAAAAAGTCCCCTCAAATTTCTTGTTCAGACCCCATTGCACTCAAAAAAAAAACTGTTGTTTGCATCCGAGAAAAAGAGGTGAGGAGAGGTTTGATGTGGGGTAATTCAGAGATTTCCTGAGGTCAATAGGGACGGGGTTTTACTTAGTGGAAAAATCAAGTTCCATAAAACGTCCCTTTGAGGACCCTTTTATCCAGATGAAGTGTTGATTGAAAATAATACCTTTTTTACAAAGAAAAACAAAAAAAACGGGGGCTCCTTAAAGATGCAAAAATAAAACCCAAAATTAACCATACATCCCAAATAACAACAAAACCCTTTCCCACCCCCTTTAATCACCAAATTTTTAAAAAAAAAAAAAGTCCACCTTTTTAAAATATAAAAATTTAAATACAAATAACAGATTTACAACCCCCAATAAAACCACAAAAAAATTTTCAAATAAACACCTATTAACCTCCAAACCAAAAATTCAAATATTACTTTTCACTTTTTAAAAAATTTTTACAAAAATTATCAAAAGGGTGTAGAGTAATTTTCCCTAAAAACCCAATTTACCCCCTTTTTAATTCACTGCCATAAAAACCCCTTAATCCTAATACCAACCAGGAAAAGAAAACCTCCCCAAAAATTGGCCGCCCCAACCCTTTTAAGGGGGAAGCCCCCCGTATCAAGCTTCAGTGGGCATTTTTTTTATGAAAGAGCCAAAAAATCGTAAAACCAACCCCTCTAACCTTAGGGGTAAAAAAGGCCTTAAAAAAATTTTAAAAACTTTTAAACTTTTTTTAACCCCCCCATTCTAATTTTTTTCCACTTCCCCTTCACAATGGCTTGGAGACAAAAGGCCCGGGAAATTTTGGGGCGGCGGGTGAAAACCCAGCAAATACCCATATGGGTTGAAATGATTTTAGTACTGCAAAAGAAAAAAACCCCATGGGGTTTTGGTTTCCTTCAAAGTGAAAATGTTGGCAGAAAAACCAATCATCTTTAAAATGGATTGGGGGAGGATCCAAAAAACGCTTCTTAAGTTGGTAGTTCTGTAGAAAAATCCTTTGCCTACGCACAAAGAACCCAAAAAAGTTTTGGAGTAATTAAAAAAAAACGGGTGAAGGCTTTCAGAGAAGTCAAAGAGGTCTGCGCCCCAATACTATTCCCACAAAACGGTTGGATAAAGGTGGTTTTTTGGGGTCCCCGAAAATTTCCAAATTCTTTTTTCCACGATCCAACGCTTCTAACTTTTTAAAACATTTAATTTTTGATATTCCTTACAGTTTTCAAAAAATTTTGTTATTAGAATCCCAAAAGCTTAATTGATTTTCCCCCTAAAACTTATTGGGACCCCTTAGAAAAAAAACCTTTGAAACCCACCCAATGTTGGGCCCAGTTCCAAAAACTTGAGCCAACCCAAACCCCCATTGTCAACATTGCCCGGGCCAAAATTTCCCTCCTCCAGAGAAATTACCCCAGTGCTCTTAAGCTTCTGATCAGAAAAAAAAAGATAGGGGGACAATGTTAAAGGGGGGAGGTCTGCATTTCTCCAAGGATGATTTATTTTTGTTTCCATCGCTCCAATTTTGAAAATCCCCTTGGCCTCGTAACAAAGAAAAAGGTCTGAAAACCCCCTTAAAAAGGAAGAAAGGAAAAGCCCCCTTTTCAAAGCCTCAAAAAGGGGTTGGTTTAGAAACCAAAGTCATCTTATTCTTTGTTTTCAGAAAAGGGGGAAACACTGAACTTGCTGTGATTACAGAGGCTGAACCAGGGGTTTAGTCCCTGCCGTACCCCAATCCAAAGATCCAAGACTGTAGACAGTTTGCAGGAAAGTACATTTTCATTTCCTGGACCAAGGCAACCCTACCCCAAGGTTTTGTAGAAGAATCCAGAGGCCTTTTTTTGTTTTTATCAACCCTGGGGATTGTATGAGTGGATCCCATTCCTTTGGACTCGTTTGTCGCGGAATTCCCGAAGGGGATGGGATCTGATGGAGGGGCCCGAGAGTGCATTTGTCAGCCATACCCAGATACAATCTGATCCAGAAGAATTTTTAACACATAGAGAATGTGAGAAAAGTCTTGCGCCCTACCAGCAAAATGGGGTCAAGCTGACCAAAGAAGTGTAACTGTTCAAAAGAAAGTAGGTTCGGGAAAAAAATTTGTTTGGGTGGTTTTTATGGATCCAAACTGAAATTGCCCCAGTGAGGAAAAAAACAAGCCCCCTCCAGTGGGGAATTTGAGAAAGGCCAGGGTTCTATCCTATTACCGGGGTTCATCCCAAATTCTCCAAGATGCAGGTCCTGGGGATGCTCTTTAGCAGGAACCTCAAGTCGAGTGAACCCGAAGAAAAAGTTGAACAAGGCAGACCTAAACCAAAGCAAAGAACTCTCTTTGCCCAAAAACCTATCAACTGGACTCCCCTCACCAAGAAGTGGGAAGAGTTTCTGGCTGTCTGTCAAAACCCCCAGTATGGGGTACCCCGGGCTTCAATGTTCCATTTGTACTTCATTGTGATGCATCACAAGTGGGCTTGGAAACAGTCTTGTACAACGTCAAGATGGGAAGCTTGAGTCATTGGCTTGTTCCAACTTGACAGCATGAGAAGAAAATACCATCGCATTCTGGAAAACTAGAGTTCCCAGCCCTGAAGTGGGTTTCTGTGAAAGATTAGGTTACTTGTATTACGCCAGGTTTTGGTTTCCAGAAAAAAAAACCCCTAACCCATGTCCTAAATACTGAAAAAATCAAAGCAAATGGTCGAGAGGGGGGCAGAACTAGCAGCTTTAAATTCAGCTCAAAAAATGTCCCGGAAAAAATAATGTGATGCAGTGTATTTCTGAATGCCTTTAGAAAACCGAAAAATTTTATGCGAGGTTTAAGAAGTTAGTTTGGAAGCTATGATGAGTACCTAGAAGCAGTACAAGTCAGCGGGAAAATACACACAAAGTGTGCCCATAACAGTGAAGAGAAAAAAAAGGATGTGGAACAGCTTATCCCCTTTTAATCCGTCAACTTCCAAAAAAAGCTATCAGAAAAACGCAAAAAAGACAAGTCATTGGAAGAGTGCTCCAGTACATCAACAAGATAGATACTAGTAAGAAGGGAGGGACCAGAGTTCCCGCTACAGCCTCTTGTTTAGGAAGGCTAAATTACAACTCAAATTTAGAAGGTATATCACCGCAAAAGAGGGCCAACCTGAGTTTGGTATTGCCAAAAGTTTTCCCCTCGGTGGTGTTAAGGGAAACCCCTTCCGAGAAAGGGAAAATTTGGGTTGAGGCCCTGACCTTTCCGTGAAGTTTTTCGGCCTACATGAGAAAATATTGAACATTATGTGAAGAGAGTGTGGCTGTTTAAAGGAAAACGTCCCAACAAACCCACAAGAGCCCCAATGGGGGAAAATTACAACCAAATACCCCCTTCGAGATTTGGTGTCCATAGCTTCAACCCCTTTAGAAATGTAAAAGGGGGATAGAATTTTCTTGTGGTTATGGACCATTTCCCAGATTTTCTAACCTAGCCCCTACAAAAAATTGGAAAAAAAACAGAGAAAAGTTATTTTAAAGATTTGCATTAAAGTTTTGGGTTTCCTACAAGGCTGCATCTGACCAAAGGGGAAGAGAGTTTGAAAATAACTCTTTTTCCAAGTTAGGAAATATTTCAGAATTTAGAGATCTATTACAACACGTTTCCATCACAAGGTATGGACAGGTGGAAAGTTTCAATGTCTTACTGTCGATGTAAAGACTCTAACACGAAAAGAAAAAAGATTGGAAGAACTCTTAACAAAATTGGTCATGGGGCCCACAACTGCCAAAGAGTGATGCAACAGGTTTTCTCCCCCTTCACCGTTATTCGGGGGATCTCCACGATTACCTAATTTTCATTAGTTCGATTTCTCCGTGTCAAAATCTTACCAGAATTGTTCTGCATGGAAAGAAACCCATGGCGAGGGATTAATTTGCTTCCCAAAAGTTGTTAAATGAAGAAAGAGGGAAAAAAGTAAAAAAATAGAAGGGGGATGGGCAGAATTAAATCAGGGTACCGTGGTTAGTCAGAAACCCCCTTACAAAAAAAGGTGGGGAAAATTGTTATTCGGGGAAGAAAGATCTTGTTGTAGTCAAAAGGAAGAGGTTTAGAGCCCAGTTTGAGTTAACCTGAAAAAAGGAGGTAAAAGACAAGACTTTTGATCGGAACCTGTTGTACCCTTTTGACACCCCCAAACCCAAAGAGACCAACCTGAAAAAACACCAAAAAAGACCGTCAAAAAGACAGAAATCTAAATATTGCCCTTTTGAAAAAGACTCAGAAAAACTCAGTGAGGGAAAAAAACACCTATTGTTTGTATGCCCGTAGAAAAAAAAATGACTTAAATCTGAAGCTGTGAATTTGTGCCCAAAAGGGGTTTTGATGAAATTGAAATGCAGAAAAGGGCACCCGAAAACCCAGTTGACGATTAAGATCAGAAAAAAGTAGATCCCCTTTTTTTGAGTTGAGACTGTTGTTCATTACAGCTGAACCCGAGGATGACCGCAGTAGATCCTGAACTAGAAATTGAGATGATGAACCAGAAAATCAGAAAAAATTGTAAAACAGAAAGGGGTTTTCCCCAAGGAAAGAAGAAGACCCCTGATGTGACTTATGAAATTTGGGGGGAACCCCAGTGCGGGGGACAAGAACTGTTTCTTAAAAAGGTTTTTATTTTTGCAGATCGGTAAAAACAGCCCGAGAAGTATTTTCCTCCCCGTTTGGAAAAAACCACAAAATGGGTTTAAAAAGGGGTGTTCAAAGGACTGAAAAAATAAAAAAATTTTAGTATTGCATAGGGAAATTTGGGGGGTTAAATGGTCGGAAAAAATTCAGCGAAGATATAAATGTAAAATTTTTTACTTGAAATTGTTTTTGTTGTTGCTCTTTCTTTTTTCTTTTTTTCGGGGGGTCTGCAAGTAGCTAAGAGATAGCTTAGGATTTTAATAATTTAATTGTTCCTTTATTTTGTCAAAATGTTTAGGTTGTCACCTCTTTTAAATAGAGGGAGGCCAGAAAAAATATACAGTTGTGTAATCGGGGGAAAAGGAAAGTAAGATATGTTACTTTTGGGGTTTGAAACCGGTCAAAAATTAAGAGAAAAAATTTTTTAAAGGGAAAAGCCTACCCACTAAATTAAGTTAGTAGACTCTGTATAGACTTCTCAAAATATTGTAAGTGTGAAAGTCGAGGCGAATTAATCCAGAGGGGGAGAATGTGACCCGGGGTAAGTCTACTGCATGTTCTTATTAAGTGAAATTAGTTATTTCCCTTGGCCCTTAGGGGCGCCAGAAGTACCAGACACGCTGGTTGGGTTTTAAGCACAGGACTAGAAAGTAAAACTAGTGTTGTGCATGTAGGAAAAAAGGGGGGGAGACAGGGGGTTCTGGAACACTGTTGGGGAGTGGTTTGGGTAGTTTAGGGCTATGAGGAGTGAGGGGGCCAGAAGGAAGGGGGACAGTAAAAGACAGAATCCTGTGGTTGCGCAGCCCAAGCACACCATTGAGAGAAAAGCCAGCAATCAAGCTAGGAGTGAAGGTAGATGGTGAACCTCAGGTATCTGTGAGTTATTTCCCCCCGTAAGGTTAAAAATGGTGAATGCCAGGAGCCCTTTGCTTTTTGTTTCATTGATGTTTACTGAAGTTACTGTATGGAATGGACTTGAATAAAGCCCGTTAAACGCCCCACAGTGGAAAAATGTTAAATTTGATGTGTGCTGTGAAGAGAATAATAACAAGGGCCCCAATCACTGCAACCCCCTCAGTTCCCTCAGAATCCAAAGAATCTTCTACCCAGCGCAACCCTATCACAGTGGCGTGTGGATAACAATTGTCCCCGTATACTATTTAATATAGGCTTAGGGTGACAGCTATTCCACTGTAGGAAACTGCTAGTTACCATCTGCTTGATAAACCCTTGTGTTGATATGTCAATCCTTGATCTTCTTAATCAGACTATCAAGGATTGGCAGACAGATGCTATCAACCTCCCATGTAAACCTCACACCAATCTCAGTCACATTTAAGGTTTATACAAAGTCACCAAAACAGGTTTTAACCCTTTTCCACAGGACAAGTATATCATAAATATATCTTGTCCAGAAAAGGACCTTATCCGTATACTCAACTAAACTGTAAGAGAACATGATGGTGTCCTCACACCAGCCCAGAAACAAATTTGCATATAGGGGAGTGCAATGGGGCTGCATAGCTGTGCCCTTGAGATGATGGATAATATGCCCATCAAAGAGGAAAAAATTCCTCTCCTATGTGAAGGACAGGAGTTGTAATAGGAAGTCATTATGAGGTCTATAGGGAACCCCCCTTAAGTCAAGAAAATACCAGACATCCCCTTACTCCAATGTATTACCACAACGTTACCCCACTTATTGGAAGGTTTAATGGTAATCAAATCAGTATTTTCCAAAGATAACATTGCCTGTCTCCCCACAGGACTAAAATTGCTATGTTCAAATCCCTTATCTGGTGTCAGGATTTTAAGATCCTTTTTAACAATTCTTAAATAGTAGGAATAATAGAATGAACCTCCATACCTGGCATCCTTCTACAATCTCCTTTATCCTTTCTGTGGAAACATTTAAATTTTCGGATGAAAAGGCTGATGTTTTTAATTCAGTCAAAGACATAAAACTTAATTGTGAGGACAAATGTTAAACCTTCAATCAAAACACTTTTTCCTCACGGGTAAGGAAATGATCAGATAGATTGATGACTTGTAACTCACTAGAGGTATGACTAAGACTATGTTCACCCAGCAATGACTGGGACATATTTCAGCCCGTAATTCGAATCATACTGCGCTCAAATACAGGCGAAATATGTCCCATTTATTACGGTAATCCACAGTTCTTATAGAGAACTATGGATTATGTCTCCTCTCCCCACTCGGACAATACGCCGCGGGGGGAGATAAGTGGCAATTATTCACAGCGTATACGCACTGTGAATAATGAATGTCTATGGGGCCGGAGGGCTGCCGCCCCCCCCCGCCCGCTCCAGAGCACACGGTGTAATTGTGGGCGCAATACGTCTCACAATTACGCCGTGAATAAGCCGTGTGAACCTAGCCTAAGAGGTGGCACTCCATTCTCAACTGATAATACTTGCTCTGAAGATTGAAATGCAGCTTCTGTCTCTACTGCTCTAAAAAAGAGGATGAAGAGGAAGAAAGCAAAAAAGTCGAGGAGGAGCAGAAAAAGTAATTCATGAACCCACATTTTGTGTACACTGCATATGTACGCCAGTACGCCCCCAAGTTTGTGCAGTTTGCCATGGTTGTCTTTTTGTGTTTCACAATGGACACTCATGGTGCACGACAATCCTATTAAATACAATGGGTCCGTCGTTGAGACGGAAAAAATAGAGCAGCAACCATGGCAGAAACGGATCCCACAACTTCCGTTTTCACCTCTGTGCTAGAGGTTCTGAACAGAACGCTCCGACATAGATGTGAACCTGGCTTTACAGAGTGCCATTGAAATCAAGGAGCTGTCTGTGCAAAGTTTAGATTTTCTAATCCCTCCCTCATAACAGCCTAATGCTATAGGCTATTTCCCAAAGATGTTTTGTCTTTCATTCTGTAAATCACACATTTGCTGTATTTCACTTAGAAATACAAAAATCCACTGAGATATTCCTCCTGCCGTTAATATGAATGCTGGTGATGTCAACCCATTTTGGGCAACCAATAGTCAATACATAAACACCTACCAAAGAGAAAAAATCAATAGAGTACCTAATTGAAAAAACAAAATTGAAGTAAAATGACATAAAAATAGAAAAAGGATAGTGTGGTACACAGCAATTTAGGTAATATAAAGATCTGTATATATAATCATAACAGTATCAAAATAGAATCACATGTATCATAATACATAATAAATCAATAACTCAAAAAGGGCAATAAATAAACAAAATATCCTACATATTGATAACCATAGAATATAGGAGACACAGCTGGATACAAACCAAGTGGGAGAACTGAAATCCTAGGTTTGCAGGGTTTCAGTGCTCCCACGTTGGGCCACATGTTTGAAAACTATCTTCGTCTAAGACTTTCTTTGTTGCAAAATCAACCAATCAGAGCTCCCCTTTCATTCCATGAAGTGGGTATGTAAGGGGGAGAGTTTCCCTTTAAATAGCACTGTCACTGTACTTCTTTAATTCAAAGTGTGTGTGTATTTATTGTCATGCCCCTCCCTTGTCTGTGTTCCCCTCCTCTATTGTGATGTCTCTATATACCTGTTTGTCTTGTCTGTATATTGTACTTATTGGACTACAGCACAACCAAGCTTGATGGGATCTTTGACTCTTGTTGGGTCTTACTTACTGCTCCTCCTCCTGATTGGTAAGCCAGCAAATCAGGAGTAGGGAGACGTGGCAAGGGCGGTCTCAACTGCCGTTTTGTCGGGAGACACGGGAGTCAGTTGGAGAGAGAAAAAGAGGAGACATCATTAAAGAGGACTAAGGAAACTCAGGAGAAAAGAGAAAACTCAAGGGAAGTAAAACATATAGTTGGTCTTGCATTTCCCATCTGGAAACTCAAACTCTATTACAAGGACTCTCAGAAATATCCCATATATGCTGTCATCCACCAGTTAATTACAGTGGTTGTGTTGGACTAAGAGATACAAGTCATGCTATAAAGAATAAAGAAAATTGATTAAATTTTGGTGTTCAAACATTATCCATATAGATTACAGGTGCTCTGATTGCTTGCTATGGGCAACAAAGAAAGTCTTAGACCAAGCCAGTTTTCATACATGTCCCCCTTGGTCTTTATTCAGCTTTGTCTCTTCTCCTTTATTCCATGTTAGCTTGGTTATTATATATTACATGATTCTACATATACTTACCAAATATTCATTTATCTTTTTGTTGTGGCATTATTCCATAGTTAATATAGTTAAAATAAATTGAGCTTAGGAACTGCTAATAGATTTCTGCTTGTCTTGGAGGTCCAAAATCAAAATAAGCTTTACCATCTGGGAGTCCACTCCCACGCAGGTATATGGCATATGGCAGGATCTTTAGGAGGTTTCAAATCTGCCTATACTTTTTGACAGAATTCAATAGTAAAAACACATTACAATGTGGTCCAATCTGACAGTGACACTTGGATTTTGGCTACCAATCAGAATACAACAAGAGATGTTAAATATGCATATATTATCTAGTGCTGAGAACAAACCTAAGGTTTTGTGCACTGGCCCGGGGCAGCTCGGAGAGGATGGTAGTCATCGGTTTTGCACATCACAGTGGCTATCATTCAACCATACCTCTCATGCTACTCTGGAGCCAATACAGTGCACGCAGAATGATCGTGGTACTCCCTCGGCCCACAATCTATAAGTGAGACCTCAACTGTCCCTGGTGGTGTGAGAAGTGCCCTTGATGTGCAGTGCAGATTAAACAGGCAGGAATCAAAAGGTTAACGGTCAAAAGCAGAGGCAGGCTTTACTTTCCAGGCAATGATGTTACACACATGAGAAGTATTAGGCTTATTTTGGGACGCATTTTGCCACGTATTGCGAGCATACTGCGCTCTAATATGGTGAAATGCGCCCCAATCATTATGGTAATCCTCAATTCTCATACAGAACTATGGATTATGCCTCCTCTCCCGGCATATACAATACGATCGTATTGTAGGCGCGGGGATATTATTGACTTGTCATTTATTCACGGCGCTTACGCGTCACGAGTAATGACAGTCTATGGGGCCGACGGGTGCTAGCCCACCCGCATCGCGAGAGTACGTGCCGGTCGGCGTGAGCTCCCGAACACCCGGCGTAGTTGTGGGGCGTACTGTACGCCCTGAAATTAGCTGTGTGAACATAGGCTTACTTTCAGAAGCACACTATTCATGCAGTCAAAGTCACTCAGCTAATCAGTAGAGGAACAGTGAATCCCTCACTATTAAAGTCCATTTTGCATAATGCCTTCCAGATTAGTGATCTGTGTATCTTCATAAATTGGGTATTGGGAAAGGGAAAGTCCAGAAGCTACTGAGTCCCAAAGACCATGAGGTCTGGTAAAACTAAGATTACCTCATGAAATCCAGGGAAGCCAAAGTCCTGCTGGCAGCTAGGCTGGTGCTTCCATCTTCTTAAAAGCTGTTCTGGTCTCTCTAATTCTCTTGCCTGCAGCCACTGGATGAGGTGTTAAGCTGCTGTCTGAGCCCAGGGGCAGCTAAGCCCATGTCAGGGTGGCATGATGGAATCACCTCTGGCCAGTAGTTATGAGCGAACCCTAAAAAGTTAGAGTTTGAGTCAAACTTCGAACTTAGAGGCGTGCGGTTTGAAGTTTGATTCGAACTCGAACCCCATTAAAGTCAATGGGAGAAGATGTTCGGGTTAACTTTTAAACCTATACAGGTAAAGAAAGTGTAATCACATCCATAACAGTAAAGGATACGTAAAAAAAAAAAAAAAAAAAAAAAAAAAAAAAAAAAAAAAAAAAAAAAAAAAAAAAAAAATTTTAAATTTTTTTAAAAAAAAAAAATAAGAAAATTTGAATTTTAGACCTAGACAGTTTTCATACATGTGGCCCTAAGAGTGACAGACAAAAAACTGAGAGGCTAAAATACTTCATTCCTTTCAATGGCTAACTGAAAAGATGAGGACAACTTGCAAGCAGGAGTGTAGCTATAGAAGGTGCAGCAGAAGCAGCTACTACGGGGCCCTGTGTCCTGAAGGGGCCCAAAAGCCCCTTTGACACATAAGAAGACACCGGTATTGGAAATGGCACATGGTAACTGGCAGGAGCCCCATTTCACTTTTTGCACCAGGGCCCCAAGCGTGGCACAAGATATTTGTCATAAAAAAGAGAGAAGTGTATATATATGTGGATCACAATAATGCACTGGTATATTTCAGCGTTATGTGGACTTAAAATCTGGCAAAATTACATTTTTTGGCATTGAGTAAGATTTAGCAACAGAGAGAACTCTATTTCCTGGATATATATATGTATGACAATAAAGCACCGTTTATTTGATAGGCATTTCACCCCCAAAACTGCCAAAAATGAACTTTTCTCCACTCAGAATAATTTTCACCAACCAACCACTATTTAAAATAGATTTCTTTCTATAGGAGATTTGGTAACCGTGTGTTATGCAGTAACTGAACCCCCAAAACTACAAAAATGAACTTTTGGGCACTGAGTATGATTGTATGAGTATGATCTTTATGAGAGTTAGGCTTTATGTAGCCTGAAAATGCTACCAAAATAACAGCTTCTGGGTGTGGGAAAGATGCAGCCAGCAATACAAAAGTCCCTAACTATTGCTGTTTATGAGTAACTAAGCTTGCTATATACCCCCCTAACTAACTACCTAACTAATCTAAATAGAAGCTTTTCCTGTCTAGAATCGCTGAGAAACAAATCTTGTGCCTGCATGCATGCAAGTAAGCAGACAGAAAGCAGTCTGTACAGTTCAAAGAGTGAGCTGAAAATTGCGTTCACAAGGCAACACAGTGAAATATATATATAACATGGTCATATGATTTTAGCAGCCAGTGAGAGCCCTACACCTCAGCGATGATGTTTTTGACACATCTCTGTGCTCTACACTGATTGGTTGGCCACCAAACGTGCAGGAAGCAGCTAAAAATGAAACTAAAGCTAGCCTGTAGAACGTGCATGTCAAACGCGAACTTTACTCAAACAAACCGTAAAAAGCTCGGTTCAGTTCGCATTCTAAAAAATTAAGACGTTCGACCTGAACTTAACTTTTCATGAACGGTTCAATCAACACTACTGTACTGACCAGCAATAACACAAGATGTTATCTGGATCAACCCCAGAACTAAATTTGCCAACCTTTTATAACCTTCTACTCTCCCCTCTTGTCTGCTTGCTATGACAACTCCCTCCACTTGTGCTGAGTGACTATGACTGATTAGCATATCTGCAAAGCAGTATGTCTATATGCTTTTCCCCAGACACATACACAGGCTGCTAGCAGTGTTCAGGAGTCAAACAGGCTTCAGTAGACATTTTACATAGCATACAGATAACTGAGACAACTCACATTGATGTAAAGATTAATAAACCTTATAAAATTCTTGTACTGTGTCATAAAACGTATTGTGTACATTACATTTGTGTGACAAAATTAACATATATTTAAACAAAGATATAAAAAAATTGGGGTTTGTTAATGCCTTATTCATTCATCCCTTAAAGCCCTGTGCCATATACAGTATTCGCACAGCGGGATTAAGGAGGCAGCTCACAAACTGAGCCTGATCCATACTCGACAGGTGCCAGCAGCTAGATACAGCTAGCAACCACCTGTAGCAGCCAATAGCTCTATTTAACCATTTAGACTCTGTAGTAAATGTGACTGCAGGATCTAAATGACAAGAGCATGGGTCTGGAATCAGGATGTAACAGCAGGGTGCCTTAAACAGGATGTAATAGCAGATAAATGGAATGTTTAAATCTCCAATGAGGAAAGGATTTTAACATAATTTTTTAAAAAAAGTTAAAAAAAAAATAATACGTTCAAAACACCTCCTTTTGCCATTTTACAAATAAAAAAAATAAAAGCTGCACACATTTGGTATTGCCACATTGTAAAAGTACAATCTATTAAAATATAACCACTATAATCCTGTACAGTGATCAGTATAGAAGAAAAAAAGATTCCAAGCATTAAAATTGTGTTTTTTTTTTGTCATTTTGCACTGGAATAAAAAGAGATTAAAAAGTTGTCTGTATCCCAAAATGGTATCAATAAAACAACACATCAGCCCACAAAAAGAACCAAAGAGTTATTGGTCCTAAATGAAGCTGCAGTGCAAATATAGTCAGAAGATTTTGGTGCAATTGTAATTTTTTCACGTTCCACACACATTTTTTGGGGGTTTCCCAGTACATTATATGGAACAATCAATGACACCATTAAAGATTACATCTTGTTCCGCAAAAAAAAAAAAATCCCTCATACGGTTATGTAAGGTGGAAGGTGGGATAAATAAGGAAAAATGTGAAAATAGCTGCTTAATATATCAATGTATGTCTTCTGATAACCAACTGGTTTCTCTACACAATATATTACATTACCATTAACCTGTTCCCTGTGAGTCATTTACCCACTTCCTGATCAGGCACATTTTTATTTTCTTAATTAAACACACAGGTTTGATCGCTATACCCCTTTCTTGCACTCGTGGGGGAGCGTGAGGGAGCCTAGCTGTGACCAAAAGAAGGCAAACTCAGGCCGAAATGTCACATTGAACATTCTATACCCATACTATTAGACTAATTTGTTTAGTACGTGTAAGTGTGGAGGATTTTTTTCCCCCACAAATAGATGTCTGAACATTTGAATTAGAGTGTACCCCCAGCCATTGTTAAGTACATGTCCTAATTGTATGGTTGTAGAATCTACATGCTGGGACATGTAGTTTCATATCAGCTGTCTGAGGCACTTGATATGGAACCACAATTACCAGCATGACACAATAGTTATCTTTCAAAATAAAGCATTGAAGCTGCCATAAAGTGTACCTATATACTGTAAATATTATATACACTATAGTTTATAGTATGAAGTCACAAATCATAGGGATTATATATAAAGATAGGCACATTGCGTGGCAGCTACAGACAGTGTCGAACTGGCCCAGAAGAGAACCGCAGGATCCTCCGGTGGGCTCTGGGTCTGACACATATACTTTCAGTTTTATAACTATGCAACCTGAAGCTTGGGGACCACCAGGATGTCAGTAATCTCCTGGTGGGCCCTGAGCTCCATATGTTTTGCCACAGAGCTAAGGGCCCACGAGGAGATTACTGGCTCACCCGTGGGCCCTGAGACCTGCCAACTACTGTGGGCTGCATGCAAAGCTTACAGTCCACAATAGTAAGCAGCACAGGTGGCATGATTTACCGATCCCACCAAATAGGCTGCTGGGTCTCCTAGGCCAAAAGCCTCAGGCTTAGGCTGGAAGCAACATCTCAGTGTAGGCGGGGTGATGATGTCACACCCCCACGCCGAACACATACCTACTGAGGAGACTACACCTATCTACTGACTGGGGGTTCATATTACTACCTACTCACATGGGCTCTATATGCCTACCCACCTACCTACAGGGGGCCTATATAACTACATACTAGGGACCTAAATCCCTTTCTTTTTGGTGGGAGGGTATATAACTACTTACTGTATGCACTTAATAGAGGACCTAGATACCCATGATTGAGCTGATCAATATAACTGTAGGGTGACCCTCAGAGCTGACAGTTACTGTGCAGGCAAATTATACTGTTTCCCCCAAAACATGACAGTGTCATTTATACCCAGCTTTGACCCTGCGTAACTATAAATACCTTGTAAGGCTGTAGGCTGCTCTGCGCGGGCTCTCAGTAGTTGGTGGAGGAGGAGCCGCCGCCTGGGTCTCCCAGGCTGGAGGAGGAGGAGGAGTAGCTGACACCAGGGGCTTGCAGGCTGGTGGAGGAGGAGCCGTCGCCCAGGGCTCGCTGGCTGGAGGAGGAGGAGGCGCCGGCATCCAGGACTCACTGCAGCCTTGCTCCTCCTCCTGCACACAGCATAGGAGGCACGATGCTCTCCTCCTGACCCTGCGCTGCGCGCAGCGTACAGAGGGCCCCAGCGGCGGCGCACAATGAATCAGTTAAGTCGCCCCGCGGGGCCGCATCGTTGGTTCTCATAGAGAACAACAATGCGGCGGTGCGTTACTGTATTGAATGAGGGTCGGCTGGGAATGAAAGATTCGGGGCAGCAGGCAATATATCTGGGGCACGAGCCCCGGATGAATCTGCCTAGCGACGCCCCTGCTACCTACCTAAGAGAGGGTTTATCTATCTGCCTACCTAGTTTGGGGGTGAACCTACATACTGTTTTGGGCGATTTAACTACCTCCTATATGGGGACAGAGAACAAGACCAAAACTTGGTGCACAAATATGAGCTCCATAGCTTTTTGGGGGCACTTTTACTGTTAGAGGCACAAGGGGGTCATTATTACCATTTGGGGCGCTATAGATGGAGAGTTTGTACAGAGGTAGGAATTGGTAGGGAAGTGCTGGAAAAGTGAGGAGTCTAAGATGTTTGTTGGGTAAATTCTGCAGGGATGAATTGTGACTGGGAAATGACATCATGGCAGTCTGGGTGAGTTGGAGAAAAAAACGAGAAAGAGGATGACTCATTAGAGAAGAGAACAACTGATCAGAGAAAAAGTTTCCTGTGAATACCTGGATGTTACTTTAATGTAACTTCTAAATGTGTGCAGGGCGCCTCTGTACAACTGGTTCTACTTCTAAGTGGTCACTGTATTTCTGTAATATTGGTTGTAATATAGTGGTTTATATTCAGTAATGGTATAGTGTATTATTCAGTCACTGTGTGATGGTGATATGTGGTCATGATATTGTGGTATTATTCAGCCATTATGTGAATATGTGATAATATGTGATAATGTGTGGTGGTATTACTTAGCCACTATGTTGTAGTGATATGTGGTAATGGTGTGGCAGTGCTATGTGGTCACTTTGTGGTGGTGACATGTAGTGGTATTATTTGGTCATTATGTGGTGATAACATGTGTTGGTATTATTCAATCACTATGTGGTTGTGATATGTGGTCATGGTTTGGCAGCATTTGGTTTTAGTAGGATTATTGGTAATATTAGCCTTGGGATTCTGGTTTTATGTAGCAGTGTTATTTGGTAATTGTTTCATTGTTATTTAGTAGCTTTATACATAGAGCTTGATATATAGCTTTTTGTATATTCAGGCACTGATCAATAGTGATGCAATGTGTTGCAGCATGGCGCAGCATGTTAATGGGGGGAGGTGGAGAAATTTCATCACACTGCCCCGAGTGCAATTTATCCTAGTAACAGCCCTGCCCGTGGTCACAGTCACATGTCCCTCAGGTTCTTCAGCACACTACAGGCTTTATCAAACCTGCAGTGTACCAGAGCTGTTTCTTTGAGTGGGTGGGGCTCTCGATCATCCACGACGAACCTTTTATTTCACTGCACCCGGCGCCTTGATCGGTTGCCAGCCTCACCTTCCCCAAGAAATGGCCTGGAAGGCACCCTCTACTGTCTAAGCAACTCCTGACTAGTACATAAATAACCCCAAATACACTGGCTAGCAATCTTAGATTATTTTTAACAATAACAATACAATCAAAGTTTTTTTTTCAATATCCTTCTATCTGCAACTTCTTCTACTTGGTCTGCTCTCTTATGTCAAGCCTGCACAATATACTACCCATGAGTCACCCGGGGCCCATCAAAGCATTTCTGGTGGCCCATGAAGGGGCATGAGCTGTATAACCCCACTCCCAGAATAGATGGTTTTGGGAGACCCCCACATCCTGCTCTGTTGTGCAGGTCTACCTTATGTGGTTTGTGTAAATAATATTTTTTTCTTTTCTTCTTTAATTGGGATGAGGGTGATGATAGAGCAAGACTTTTGTCATGTAGCACAGCACTTGTGAAAAATGCAATGATTTATGACAGTTGTTGAAATAGTAGTGGTGTTCTTTTGGTGATGATGCGGTACAGACAGACTGAACATTTTGCAGCTTTTGGACCTGGTCTTCCAACACACTGTACCTAAAAAGTGTATTGCTGACTGCTGGTCTGAATGCTGTTACCTGATAGTTTTGTTTCTCACTCCTTTGATGCCAGCTATCACCAAGAAATGAGTACAGGAGTACGAATCAACATCATTTTTAGAAAAAAAAATAAAAAAGTAGTGTTTTCCTTGTGTTTGCAGGAAAAGTGTTGGCAGTGTGTGGATGTAAAAGGCACTATCCATTCTCCTGACAATAAACATTGTATGTGCTGAATGGTATTGTATGTGCTAAAATTCTACAAGCTAAAAATGACATTGTAAAAAATGATGTACTATAGTCGTCATAAAAGTAAAGTCTTACAAACCTTTATGAACAGTTTTTCCACATTTCATGGTAACAATCTTCCGGGACATATGATAAAGAAAAATCAAACAACTTTAATTAGTTAATTACTTTTATCCATTTAGCTTTGTTACTATTACAGTTGGTGTTTAACATTTATTTATTTTTTTAGCATTTTTTGCATTCTGAAACTTATTGATCTGAAGGTGATCTGCCCCAGATAGTTTGATATGCCAGCTGTTTGTTGGATACGTTCTGTAATAATTTAAGGATAATGTAAGTATTTGAAAGCCATATGTGCTGTTTTAGTATTAAAAGGCATCAGATATAACAGCAGATATGTAACCTTTGTATATAATTGCAGGCTCGGATTGGCCCACAGGGAAATAAAGGAAACCCCTGGTGAGCCTCTGAACATGGTAGAACTAAAGTTGTTTTTTTTAACTCCATATACATTCTCAGAATTGACAAAAAAGCAGAGAAAGAGAGTCAAAAGGCAAGAAACAGAGTATAGGAGGCATCTATAGTCATTTACAGTAGCTGTAGGGTGAGCCCCTAAAATAAACTCCACTGGTGGGCCCATAAAAACTCAATTGGTGGGCCCTAGAGTCAACTCCACCTGTGGGCCCTAGGCACCCCAGTCCGATACTATATAAGTGTGCATGCTGTGAGGGATTGTATACACAAGCACATATGATTTGGTGTATTAGTGAATATGCAGTTGGGTACTGTGCTATGTATTTGCTGCATGTGTGCATATGTTTTAGCAAATGTACTATATACTGTAACATGCATACAGTGGTGCTTTACATTTGTTGAACATTTTTTAGATTTCTGGAAAAATTTGACCCAAAATTTTATCAGATTTTCACACAAGTCCTAAAAAAAGATAAAGAGAACCAAATGAAATCAAAGAGTAAAAAATATTAGACTTTGTCGTTTATTTATTAAGAAAAATCATATCTTATCTGTGAGTGGCAAAAGCATTTTAACCCGTGCTCTTAATATCTGGCATAAACCACTTGTGCAGCAATAACTGCATCTAACATTTTGGTTATTATTGATTAGTCCTCCACTTCGTGCTGGAAAATTCTGGCCCGTTACTCTGCACAAAGCAGCTGCAGCTGTGTTATGTTGTATAACTTTACTCTTCTTTAATTATTCTTTGGTAAAATGACTTGTGTGCTTATGACTTGCTACATGACCCACAAAGACAATATCATTTGCTGCAATTGCTCATCTTCTGCTCATTACTTATGTATTTTTTTCTTTCATATTCCATCTGATATATTTTACATTACATACATATTGGGGGGACATGTATGAAAACGATCTAGGTCTAAGACTTTCTATGTTGCCCACGGCAAACAATCAGAGCTCCTCTCCTCAGAGCACTATATGAAATGAAAGGGAAGCTCTGATTGGTTATAATGGGCAATGAAGAAAGTCTTAGACCTAAATAGTTTTCATACATGTGGCCCAATTGTGCATTTAAAGAGAACCTGTCACATAGATTATGCCCCCCTTGCTGAGGGCAGCACAAGCTAGTGACAGACATGCTGTTTCCAGCGCTGTGTCCCTTATTCTGTAAGATGCTGTAGTTTTAGAGTATTTAGTGCACAAATCTGCAGTTTTCAGCCAGAAAGGGGTCATTCAAAGAGTCAGTTTTTTTCAAACCCCACCCAACTGAGGCTAGACCCGCCCAACTCAACTGATAAACCTATTACTTTGAATAGACAGAAACATATGAATAACTGTCAGTGGGCGGGGATAGCCTTTGGTGGGTGGGGCTAACACCTGCTCATGAATTACATTTAAGAATTACGGGCGACATGTATGAAGATTGACATGTCGGCGCGCCCGTTTTCACGCTATTTTAAGTGTAAGCTGCACCTCATTTATGTATACGCCTGAAGTGTGCTCATACATGAGGTGTAAAGTTCCCTGCGCCTCGCCAGTGTGTGAGGTGCATTGCGGAAGTTAGGCGCAGAAGGAATGTGCCTAACATGTCTTACGAATCGAGACAGGCTGGAAATCAATGAAAAAGCATTAAGCATGTTAGTGAATAGGAAAAATAGTTGTCTTTCAAATGAATGAATGAATAAAGAGAAATATCAAAGTGGTATAAAATCGATTTCAATGTATGGAAAAAGTTGATGATTTAAAATGAAAGCAAAAATATATAAGATCTCCAAAGAAAGAAATATCATCTAGAAAAGGTCTTAAAAAAAGGGAGAGAATGCCACTAATTTCACATTACATAAGCCAATGCAGATGTTGTCCAGATGTTAATTTTTTTTTTCATAGGAATCCATTGTAAGCTAATAGTTCATTATTTTAGGCACATTTGGTGATGTATTTACGAACGTAAATACGTCCATAAATATGTCTAGAACGAAGCCCAGGGAACATAGAAATCCTGCATGGAGGACCTGTGCTGTGCTGCCTTTTGTTGTATACACTGAATTGCATTAAAGTTGAAAGCAGCCCAAATACAT
The DNA here is from genome assembly GCA_025379985.1 of Phyllomedusa bahiana. Classification (NCBI taxonomy): domain Eukaryota; kingdom Metazoa; phylum Chordata; class Amphibia; order Anura; family Hylidae; genus Phyllomedusa; species Phyllomedusa bahiana. Next base: position 81,189 of record JAODAL010010792.1, on the reverse strand, counting down.
CTTAAATTGTTGGTATGCAAAATGTTTAATAAAACATCTGGACAACATCATCAGTGGCTTATTTGATGTTGAATTAGTGTCATTTTCACGGACTTTGGAATACATTTTGAAGTGGAGAATTTTTTCTTTTGAGCTAATATATATATTGGCATTAATGTTATTGGATAAAATTTACTAATACATTGATTTCATTGTTAGAGCACTTGGATATGTCTGATTATTAAGTACTACATTTAAATGACAAATCCATTTTATTCTTCTTACTATGAGGAATGTATTTCCGACGTGAAATCTGTCCTGAAATACATTGCAAATACGTGGCACAAAGTGGCACGTATTTCGCGTCGGAAATACATTCCCCATAGTAAATAATTTTGTTCTTCCTTTAACAATGCACAAGTTTGGTACTAGAGGTGGTAGCATATCTGGGCTTTCACTCCTAGTGCATTGTAGTTGTACTGGTGGGTGCAATTTTATATGCTTTTTTTTGTTTGCTTAACTTATTACATTTAGTAAAATTTTTTTTGATAAATATTGCAACTGTTAATGATACCTTGTAATAACTACAATGTACTAGAATGCTGTAACACGATGTGCCAGTCATATTAACAATTGCTACAGCTGCATATTCATGCATACTGTATATGCTCTTTATACTCCAGCACTTTTTCTTCTTTATTATTAATTTGGTTTGTTGTGTGTGTATTTTTTTTTTTTTTTTGCATAATTGTCACATGGAGTGATGACATCCTCAACAGCTCTCTTTTCAAGCTTCAGGAACAATAACTATCAGTCTTTTAGTACATGCTTAAAAAGAGAATGAGTTGAAATTACTAATACATTCTAAGATTGCTGGGGAGTCCATTTCTCAAGCCACAGATCTTGAAATGGGGGCAGGAGATTTAGTTTTGGGAGTTGCTTTTGCAAATCTGGGTTCTTCTCTTTCTTCAATACTGGTAGAAGCCAGCATCCATTCTATATTGATGGGTCATTAATCTTGATCCGTTAGAATGAGAGGCTACTATGACCAGGGATAACTGCCCTGCTGCAGACATTTTCCTGCCATAATAGCTGTTCAGTGTGTGTCTTCCACTGCTTGTTTTGCCATTGAGAACGTAGGTGTTGGATCACAGTTAGTCGTGAGCCGCTTTCTAAACCAGTTGTCTTTGGGTGATCTTACAAGGAGTACAAGACTCCAAGCTTGAGACCTGAGGACCTGAGGAAGGGAAAACTAACAATATTGGGTGTAACATTAAACAGCAATAGATTTGAGAGTATGTAGACATTGAAGAAAAAGCATTTCCTTGCCCAAGGCTTTAAGGTGGGCAATCAAGTTGAATCTGTACACAATGGTTTCTGCATCTGAACAACGTGAGCTGCAATCTAGCACTTAGGAAAATCAGTATCAAATATTTATTTGCAGCATCCATTAAAAATAATGTAGAAAATATACCTTTGCTATGACCAAGAACACTTCAATGAGTAGGCAGTTATCATTACATTGTATTGATATCAATGGATTTTTAAGCATGCTCAAAATAAAGATAATAGTAACATAAAAGCAATGCTTGATCCATCACATGATGGAAACCAACATTGCCCAATAGATATCATTGACTATAATGGGGTCTGTCAGGCATGATGCACTTACATTGTCTGGGAATTTTTACAAAATCTGTGCTGCAGGCTCCAACTGAAACCTCTGATGCATGTCTGAACATAAGGCATAAAGACATGTAATTACTTTGTTAATTACTTCAAATAAATATCAAAAAGAGAAGTGCAATATGCAAATAATAATTGATTAGATAATAGTTGAAGGAAACCTGTCAGGTGGTTGACACTATTTGAAAGCAGGATGTGATAGAATCAGAGATGCTGAGATCTGTGATATGCTGGTTTATATGATTTAAAACTGGATTTTTGAATAAAGAACAGTGCATATATTTTAAATGCAAAATGGATTTTAGTTTTCTGGTGCTCCATTGTTACTATTTATCTCATGGTTTGATGTTTAAACAGAACCTGTCACATAGATTATGTCCCCCTTGCTGAGGGCAGCACAAGCTAGTGACAGACATGCTGTTTCCAGATCTGTGTCCATTATTCTGTAATTTGCTGTAGTTTTCGAGTATTTAATGGTCAAATCTAACAGTTTTCAGCCCAAAAGAGTCCAGCTTATTCATGAAAAGCTTCCGTTTAATTCATGACACGCCCACCTGAAGCTAGCCCTGCCTAACTCAACTGATTGACCTATTACTTTGAATAGATAGAAACATGAGAATAATGGTCAGGTGGGCGGAGCTAGCATTAGCAGGGCAGGGCTAACACCTGCTCATGAATATGCTGAACTCTTCTTTTCTTGCTGCAAACTACCAAATTTGAGCATTAAATACTCTAAAATCACATCTTACAGAATAAGGGACACAGCACTGGAAACAGCAGGTCTGTCACTAGCTTGTGCTGTCCTGTAAAATAACAATGATGTTGGTAGGGGGAAGGTACGGGGTATCTTATGTCGGCGACCGACTGTGCCCGTCCATTGTCCGTGGTAAGCACCCACACCCCTAGGTTCCCCTGTGCCAGCAGAGGGGGGGTATGGGGTGTCTTGCAGCGGCGGCCGACTGCACCCGCTCGTTGTCCGTGGCAAGCACCCGCACTGTGGGTAGAGGTGTAGTGTGGGGCTCTGTAGTGATGGGGTGGTGCGCCGGCATCAATAACAGCAGACGACACAAGTATTCTGGGGAACTTCAGGCTTTACTCACGGTATATTTCTTGTGGACGTTACATAGTTATGAAGCAAGGCACATGTCTCTTTAACATATTTTAGATCCTCTTTCTCAGGACACTTGGCGACTCTCTCAACCCCTTTCTGGTTTCCGACCAGCTGTGCAAGGTGCTGGCACTGGCGCTGACCCCCTTCCCTTCCCATCTGTGCAAGGTGCTGGCACTGGCACTGACCCCCGTCCCAGCCCAGCTGTGCAAGGTGCTGGCGCCTGGCAGCACAGGACACACTTTGTCTACTCTATGGGTCCCTTGACTCTTCTGGTAGTCCCCCATTCTGCCCACCTGTAATTCTGGGTTGTCTGACTCTCTTCAGAGTCCACTCTATCTGGATCTCCACTTTCTCTATGTCAGTGCTTGCTCAATCTCAGGTATAGCAGGGAGTCAGGCTGCTCTCTTCTGCCTCAGCCTGCCCTGTCTATTGGCGCCTAGATAGACAGGGATCCCCTTAACTTGCTGCTTTCAACTGGAACTATATATAGCAACCATACTTCTACTCCTAACTACTAAGGGTCTGATAGCCTCCCTCCTATTACTGTCTGCCTGACCTCCAGCTCTACCCCCTTCAGCTCTCCTGATTGGCTGCCCACCCTAACAGTCCCAACTGTCACTCTGACTCTCAACTGTCACCAACTGCAACTTCCCCCTCAAGCTTGCCATCCTACTCCCTGGTTTCCCATTGCAACCCACTGCTGTCAACATCCCAACACAAGCATAACCTCTTAGGCTATGTTCACACGGCTTATTCTGGGACATATTTCAGCCCGTAATTCGCACCGTACTGGTCAAATTACGGGCTGAAATACGTCCCAGTCATTACGGTAATCCACAGTTCTCATACAGAACTATTGATTACGTCTCCACTCCTTGCTCATACAATACGCCGAGCGGGGAGAGAAGTGACATGTCAATTATTCATGGTGTATGCGCGTCGAGAATAATGCATGTCTATGGGGCCGGCGAGCTGCAATTAAGCCGTGCGAACATAGCCCTACAGTCCTCAGAAAGGGGGGCATAACCTGTGTGACAGGTTCTCTTTAAGCTTTTTGCTGTTTCTCAGTTGCTGGAATTACAAACTATGGGCCCCATGTATGAAGACTGTCTAGATTTAAGACTATCTTTGTTGCCCATAGCAACCAATCAGAGCGCCCCTTTCATTTCATATAGTGCTCTGAAAAAATGAAAGGGGATCTCTGATTGGATGCTATGGGCAACAAAGAAAGTTTTAGACCTAGACAGTTTTCATACATGTCCCCCTATATTTTTAGTGATGCTGGTTGAAACAAGTCAGAATTTGTTTCATTGTACAATTTCACCTGAGCAGTTCTATGGTTGTGATTTTTACTGGCATTCATAGTCTCGCATTCTCTTCTGATTTTGTTTTTAGTCTCATACTTCATATTGTAAGTAATTTTTTTTTTATCTCTGGGGCTAGAGATGGGCGAATTGATTCTAACGAAGTGGAATTCGTTTAGAATTTCAGGAAAAATTCGATTCTGATTGAAGTCGAAGTTTGGGGTACTTTGCGTGAACGAAGTGTGCTTTTGATTGATAAAATGGCTGCGAGCACATGGCGTTACATGGGGCAAAGCACTCTGGGAGGAAGAAGGGCATAGCCTACATGACATGTGCAGAGATGAAGCCAATCAGAGACTGGCGGGATTCTGTGACGTCACCGCACTATATAAGTCCGCACGCGACGCTGGCAGCTCACACTGCTCTCACTGTGCTGTGTAGGGAAGGTGCTGCCGCTGCTGGTCGTGATGTCTTATAATAAAGAACTCATTTTTATACAGCGATTTTTGGGGGGTGTCTCAGCTTGTCTCAGAGACTGCTTCTCTTACGTTTTAATTCTGATTTTGTGGGGTATTGGGAATGAAGTCCAGTGTGCGTCCAATGCAGCTGCATATACATTTTAATGCTATCTGCTCAGTTCTTGAGCACATTGAATATCCAAGGGTTATCTAAGCCTGTTGCTGTTGTATTCAGTTAAAGAAACAGCGTTTTTACAATCCAAATACCACTTAATTTTTGGTTGCTCATTTATTTTGCGCAATTTAGATCCAGGGGTTAATTAAGTGTTGTTCTGCTGTTGTGGTCACTAAAAGAAACGTTCTTTTTCACCACCAAAGAAGAATTTTTGCCTGTAGCATAATTCATATCCAAAGGTTAATTACAAGTTTTTCTGCTGTTGTGTTCCGTAAAATACACGTCGTTTTAACACGCTACAAAGCTGGTAATTGTTGGCAGCACATTTCTTTTGCGCAATTTACATCCAATGGTTAATTAAGTATTTTTCTGCAGTTGTATTCAGTAAAAGAAACGTTTTTTTTCACCGCCAAAAAAGAAATTTTGGTCGTAGCATAATTCATATCCGAAGGTTAATCACGAGTTTTTCTGTTGTTGTGTTCCGTAAAATACACGCCGTTTTAACATGCTACAAAGCTGGTAATTGTTGGCAGCACATTTCTTTTGCGCAATTTACATCCAAGGGTTAACTAAGTATTTTTCTGCAGTTGTATTCAGTAAAAGAAACGTTTTTCACGGCCAAAGAAGAAATTCTGTAGCATAATTCATATCCGAAGGTTTATTAAGCCTGTTTATACTTTTATATTCAGTAAAATACACAGTGTTTTTAAACGGCACATACAAGTAAATTTTTCCTGCCCATTTGTGGAGCGCAAATTATATCCAAGGGTTACCCAAGCTTCTTAGTGGGTTCATTTGCAGTCAAATACAGGGTGTGTATTTATCATATACAGATATTTTCATCAAACAGAGTCTGTACATTTTAGAACAAACAGTATGTCAGACAAAGAGGTGGCAGGCTCTTCACCTGCGAGTGGCAGAGGCACAAACATTCCTGCAGCAGGCCCAGGTCGCAGCACAGCAAGGGGACGTCGCAGCAGGGGTCACTCGGTGAGGCCAGAACTGCCGCTGTCATCTAGCGGCCGTGTGTTGTTCATCAACCCAAGGGTTCTTGATTGGTTGACTAGGTCATCCACTTCCTCCCAGATGACATCTGACAACCCCAGCCAAGAGTTGGTGGGAACGTCAGACACAACCCTTAGTTGGCATGGTCTGGGAGCGGGTCAGCAGCCCTCACCAATCCTCAACCCGCCTCTGTCCCATCCGGTTGCCTCAGCCAGAGATCTACTATGTGGTCTGGGCTCAGCGCCACTATACAGCGAGGATGAACAATTTGAGGAGGGCAGTCAGCAGCTACTTGGCAGCGAAGAAAATGGGCCAATATCCCCTGCTTCTTGCAGTAGGCGGCAAAGTATAGATGTGGAGAGTGGCATGGGAGGTCATGTTGTGAGGGGTCAGCCTCTGCATACCAAGACCGGTGATGAGGACAACAGTGATGATGAAACACAAATCGATGATGATGTAGCCGACCGCACTTGGGAGCCAGGTGAAGCAAGGGCTTCATCATCGTCAGGTAAAGAGGGCGCCAGCTTGCGCGTCAGGCAGCGGCGCAGCCAGCAAGTGGGTTGTGTGACCGTGAGTCAGCAGGGTAGCAGCAGTGTGAGGTCGGGAGCCAAGCGGCCACGGGGTAGAAAACCCGCTTCGCAGGTCCAAGAAAGTAGCGGCACAGGGGCTCAGCGAGGCAGCGGCGGTAGTAGTCACTCACTGCGGAGCATTGGCGGTAAAATCAGCTACTCGGCGGTGTGGCAGTTCTTTGCTAAGACACCGGAGGAGCCGAATATGTGTATATGTAGAATCTGTGGGCAGAAAGTGAAGCGTGGCCAGGGAACTAACGTTGGCACCACGGCCCTGCGTCAACACATGCAGCGTCACCATCCGGTGGCCTGGGAGAAACGTGGCTCAGATGTGGTGGTCCATCCAGCCGCCGCAGCAACAGCAGCAGCAGCGCCCAGTGGCACGCAAGCCATTGCAGCCAGTTAAGGCTCCACCACCTCTGCAGAAGGGAGTTGTTTCTCTTTGCCATCATCTCTCGGTCCAGATGCACTCTGCCACCACAGTTAGAAGATCCGCTGGACTACTGGGCAGCCAAACTGGATGTGTGGCCGCAACTTGCCGAGTTTGCAGAGGAGAAGCTGTCCTGCCCGGCCAGTAGTGTGGCATCAGAGCGGGTGTTCAGTGCGGCGGGGGCCATCGTTACCCCAAGGAGAACCCACTTGTCCACGGGAAATGTGGAATGACCTTTGTCAAGATGAATCAGGCATGGATCGGACAGGATTTCCACACACCAATGCCTTAGGCGTCAGACTACATCAGCCATGACGCCTCACCAAAACTTTGAGAAATGAGTCTGGATTCAAACTACCAGCCTCAGCCACTATTCTGATGCCGCCACCTGTCTGATGCCACACATTTGCTGACAGTTTCTCCATCAGCCACCAACCATCATTACCAGGGACTTGTATTGCCACCCACCTCCACACTGTCATTGTGCAACTCTATGACCTCATGCTGCTGCTGCTGTTGCTGGTGCCATGACATCCACACTGTGTCATTGTGCCACTGTCTGACCTCATGCTGCTGCTGCCGTCACCTCCACTCTCTGTCATTGTGCCACTCTGTGGCCTACTCCTGTTTTTGCCACCTCCAGAATGTCATTGTGCCACTGTCTGACCTCATGCTGCTGCTGTGGCTGCTGCCGTGACCTCCACACTCTGTCATTGTGCCACTCTCTGACCTCATGCTGCTGCTGCTGTCACCTCCACTCTCTGTCATTGTGCCACTCTGTGGCCTACTCCTGTTTTTGCCACCTCCAGAATGTCATTGTGCCACTGTCTGACCTCATGCTCTCTGTCATTGTGCCACTCTGTGGCCTACTCCTGTTTTTGCCACCTCCACACTCTGTCATTGTGCCACTGCCTGACCTCATGCTGCTGCTATGGCTGCTGCCGTGACCTCCACACTCTGTCATTGTGCCACTGTCTGACCTCATGCTGCGGCTGTGGCTGCTGCCGTGCCCTCCACACTCTGTTATTGTGCCACTCTGTGGCCTACTCCTGTTTTTGCCACCTCCAGAATGTCATTGTGCCACTCTCTGACCTCATGCTGCTGCTGTGGCTGCTGCCGTGACCTACACACTGTTTCATTGTGCCACTCTGTGGCCTACTCCTGTTTTTTCCACGTTTAGAATGTCATTGTGCCACTGTCTGACCTCATGCTGCTGCTGTGGCTGCTGCCGTGACCTACACACTGTCATTGTTCCACTGTCTGACCTCATGCTGCTGCTGTGGCTGCTGCCGTGACCTCCACACTGTGTTATTGTGCCTCTCTGTGGCCTACTCCTGTTTTTGCCACCTCCAGAATGTCATTGTGCCACTCTCTGACCTCATGCTGCTGCTGTGGCTGCTGCTGTGACCTCCACACTGTGTCATTGTGCCACTCTCTGACCTCATGCTGCTGTGGCTGCCGCCGTCACCTCCACACTCTGTCACTGATGTTGCCACCTGAGCCCTCAGCTTGTTTTTTTCCAGCTGTCGCTGCCATGACTTTATCAGGCTACATTCCCGCTTCAGTTTTTTGGTCAGTTTTTCCCTCTTAAGTGCCCAGGGAATTTTATAGTGAAGCGATTCTAAGAGCGGCGGCAGTCATGTGCGTGTCATACTAAAACACAACATTGTATGAAGACCAAACCAAGCTCCCTCTGCATATTTAAGCATGGCACAACGTTCTACAGCACCCTACAGGCTCTGTGCAGCCTGGAAATAGCTGTTTTTTAATGCAATTCGTCCCGAAGTAATTCGGACCGAAACTAATTTTGTCGGAAAATTCGGCGAAATCGGCGAATCGAATTTTTGAGAAATTCGCCCATCTCTATCTGGAGCTTTTATACAAAAACATATATCCACTTTGACTTTCTCTAAATGTACATTTGGAATCTTAACAATACACCATATGAAGATTGTCAAAGGGTTACATATTTCTAGAAACACTGCCTAATTAGTCCATGAACATTGGGATGAACTGAATACCCCACACATCGTGTGGATGGGTTTGGCACTGTATTGGAAGAAAGCAGTCATATTTGTCTTATCCTGTACAATCTTTTTAATATAAACTACAAACATATGCATATTGCATATTACAATTTTTTTTCATTAATATCGATCAGAACGATTCTTTGACTTTTTTAAATTATGTTTTTTTTAAGATGTTTCAAAGACACAGACAGTACACCCCCACAACTCCATCCCTGCTTTCCTCCAAAAGTCAACATCCTTTGAATTCTTAGATAGAAAACTGAACTGCTCAATGTTTCTTGACACATTTTTATAAATGTAGGTTTTTTATTTATTAAACTTAGTACAGTAAATACATTTTTGTCATTTGTTCACATTAATGATGTTTTACGAAAAACAATTTAACATTTTAAAATGATCTAATGTTTTTAAAACTTTGAAAACACAGTAGGTTGATTAGATGCTGAAGGCAATGCATTAGGAACTGATGGTAATTGATTATCATCCAATCAGTTCCTGATGCAGTATCTACAACAGCAAAATAAGAAAAAATTGTTGTTACTTTTATATGCATAGCTAAAGTAGTGAAAAAATATAACCATAGTGAACAAAAGGCCAGTACATAGACAATATGGGTCACATGTATGAAAACTGTCTAGGTCTAAAATTCACTTGGTTGCCCATAGCAGCCAATCACAGCACCCATTTTATATAGTGCTCTGGAAAAATGAAAGAGGTGCTCTGATTGGTTGCTATGGGCAACAAGGTGAATTTTAGACCTAGACAGTTTCCATACATGTGGCCCTATGTCTTAAATCTTATATATTTGTATTCACCCTAAATTACTTACTTCTCAGATTCAGGATGCTCATTATAAGATAACAGTTTAGAAAAAGAGGGCCTCATTCAGATGTAAATGCTGTGTGCACAGACAGTGTTCCGTATCTATGGGTCTGTATGAGATTCTAAGGTCTAAAGCACAAGGTCTAAAGGGGTAAAGTTTCTTCTTGGGCAGATGCACCATAAAAGTGTATGGAGACTTAAAGAGAACCTGTCACATAGGTTATGCCCCCCTGGCTGAGGACAGAACAAGGTAGTGACAGACCTGCTGTTTCCAGTGCTGTGTCCCTTATTCTGTAAGATGCTGTAGTTTTCGTGTATTTAATGCTCAAATCTGCAGTTTTCAGCCAGAAGAGTCATTCGAAGAGTCCTTCAGAGTGTCAGTTTTTTTCAAACCCGGCCAATCGGAGGCTATCCCCGCCCACCTTAACTGACAAACCTATTACTTTGAATAGGTAGAAAAATGTGAATAACTGTCAGTTTGCGGAGCTAGCCTTTGGTGGGTGGAGCTAACACCTACTCATGAATAAGATTTGAGGGGTAAATGCTCTAAAACTGCTGTATCTTACAGAATAAGGGACACAGCGCTGGAAACAGCAGGTTTGACACTAGCTTGTGCTGTCCTCAGCAAGGAGGGCATAACCCATGTGACAGGTTCCCTTTAAAGACCATGTAGTGATCTATGGAAAATATTCAAATAACCTCTATGGAAGAGAGCTAGTACTAGAGCTAGAACCACCCATTAAAGTCACGTCCAATCCAATAAAGAGCCTTGAAGCATGATTAGTGGTTTTAAGCCAAGCAAGTAACTTCTCCACATAGATGTGTCAGGGTGCTTGCCCCTCATTAGTGCAGAAAAGGGTTCTGGCTGACTAGGTAAGAGGCCTGTGATGTAGCTCTAAAGAGGTAAAGTTTCTTCTAGCGGAGATTCACCATACAGGTTTATGGAAGACTTTTCAGATATGCTCTAGTAAAGACAACTAGTACTCCAGCACCACATTTTGGAAGTAGAACCTCCATACACCCTTAAACACCTTAAAACGAGACCCGAGAAAGCAATCTGAGTCCCATACAGACTAATAGTCATGGCTCTTTAACTACTCATAATTTTCAAGAACAGACACCCACTGATTTCAAAATGGAAAGAGGAATAATATGATATTTTTGCATTCTCTAGAGTCCATACTATATATTTAGTGGGCCCATGTAGGACAGTAAACACAACACCTATTGATGCCTTTTCTGAAATAAAGGCACAATGTTGGGAACCAGGTTTGCTCATCACTGTATATTAATTAAAGGACTGTCATTATATTGGTGGCTGTTGGGTAGCGGGTTGCAGTCGTACAATAGAAACATAGACGCAGTCCTTCTTGTTTACTTCTTATTTATATATAACTTTGTTACTTTATACATGCCCCACAATCCGGGCCTTAATGTCACATAGACACAATGCAACAGTCATAAGAACCTGTGATACGTACGACAATTTAACGTCTTTAGTCAATAGGCCATAGCTCAAAACAAGGAAAAATCCATACTGACAGTTCTCGTGGAGCAGTAGCGCAGCATGTTTGCATGACCCACCGGAAACACAGTCCTACGTCATGGGTGACGTTTCGGAGGACACCTCCTCCTTTCTCAAACCAGCGGCGTAGACACTGTCTCCTCTGAAGATACCTTGCTAGATACCTTCAGAGGAGACGGTGTCTACGCCGCTGGTTTGAGAAAGGAGGAGGTGTCCTCCAAAACGTCACCTATGACGTAGGACTGTGTTTCCGGCGGGTCATGCAAACATGCTGCGCTACTGCTCCACGAGAACCGTCAGTATGGATTTTTTTATTTTGAGCTATGGCCTATTAACTAAAGACGTTAAATTGTCGTACGTATCACAGGTTCTTATGACTGTTGTATTGTGTCTACGTGACATTAAGGCCCGGATTGTGGGGCATGTATAAAGTAACAAAGTTATATATAAATAAGAAGTCAACAAGAAGGACTGCGTCTATGTTTCTATTGTACATTTGTTGAGAGTGGAGGGAGAAAACACTCTTTGCGGCCCTATCCTGTGATTTATGTTTTAAAAGAAAAATAAGGTCCATTCTGGCATTTGTAGCGGGTTGCAGTCTACAGGCCACAATGAGTGCCTTAACCCCCTCCCCCTTGTAAGCCTGGACTTTACTGTACCTGATTTTTTATGGGAACCAAGACCAGAAGGGGTGTAAAGGCAGCTCATTGCACTTGTTTTCTGTTTTATTTGGTTGTAAAAAATGTGCCACGTGTGAACCCAGTTTTACTGGATTGACCTATGTAGCTGTAAAGTTTGGGATTTTTTTCTCTGGGCTTGGTACTGGTCCTCCATCACATGAGAACATGCTAACTTTACCTTGACTGTTTATCTTTAAAATAACAGATGGTGAAGCTTTGTGCTTCTTTTATTATATTATATTGTGTAATTATGCTTAAAGTTTTGCAAAAAAAAAAAGCATTACATAAAGTTGCATATTTCACAACAGCAAAAACATGATCATAAAACAAGCATGAATCTGTTAGCATTTCTAAACAAGTCAACAGATGAATAAACCTGACCAATTACTCCAAGTAGTCATTAATCTGCATACCATTTAGCCTTTTACAGCTCCACAACCTTTGATTGAGGTGAAGCTTCAGACCTATTGATCCATAAAAGCCATGGACCTGCAGTGTTTAGAATAATCCCAGAGACCACTGTGAGATAATTTATTAACTGCTCACAGTTGCCAGCTGAGATTAAGCCAATTCACAGCCACTAAGGTTATCCCTGCAAGTGTGTTCTTGTCAGAAGCGTTCCACTTCTAAATTCTTCCTTTTCTGGGGATGGCTCCATTCCATACATGAAAACACCTGGCGACTGAGACGATATGCAAAGCGTTTAAGTCTTTGTTATTTATGTATTTCAATTATTAGAACTTAAGCAGAAGTAGGCAGCATAATATGAAAAAATATGTACTAAAAGCTTCAACATAACAAAGCGTTCAATATGATGCAAATGGAAAGTCAACGCTAAAAGTGCATGACCTGTGCGGTTGCAGAGTGTGCATGCATCTCCTCCTGTAAATAGCCCTCTGCTATGCCAGAACAGCACATCGGAGACCTTCAGACAGCAGACTGCCCAAAAGAGCTGTGCTTAAAGGGGTTGTCCGGTTCTTTTTTTGTTTTTAAAAAAAGTATGTGTGTAAATGTGTGTATTTATTTTATTAATGTGTTTTGTCTGTTTGTTATATATATATTTTTTACTGTAATGTATATGGCATTAAAAAGATGACAGTTTTTCCGGAACATCATCCCTTACTGCTGCATACACTATAGTAGAGCCGGCCCGTCTGCTGACTAGCGCACATGCTGAGTCAAGATTATCTATCTATCTATCTTTCTACCTATCTGCTGTGTATATACAGCATATATATATATTGAACCAGACAACTCCTTTAAGTGTCAATATTCATGTTCACATGTGTGGTCTACCCCTTGTACCTCATAACCGATCTTGACTGGATGAGTTACTCAATCCCTCCACTGTCTGTACATCTTTTTCCTGATGACGCCACTATGTTCTCAGACCTCTAATGTCTCAGTTGCACACCAATGAGCGGAAGACCAAATATGGACAGAAGTAGCCAACAGATGAAATAAAAATGGAGTCAAAGAGAACGTTGAGGAAAACAAAAAGAGAGACAGTGAAATTGCATCTACACACCATAGACAGTCTTATGGTAATTTTCAAACTGCTAGCAAGACATGGCTATGGTACTAATACAATCTTGCTAGGTTCTGAAAAAATAAGATGATACACTAAGTAGTATTTAGATAACTTTATTCAGGTTATCACATATGTATGTACAGATACATCCAGTGGATGACATGACACAGGAGCTGTGCCCCCACTAATATACTGACTGTTTAACCCCTATAAGTGTCATGGTCAATGCAGCCATGGTATTTTGGTACTTAGATTTACGAAAGGGCTAACTTTATCATCCTACTGCATCTCCGCAACAGGATTGCAGGGGAGTCACAGCAGCAGGGGGCTTACTGAAGATTCCCAGACCTGCCATCACTATATGCTCACTAGGCCATGCCAGAGGCAAAAGGTATCAGGTTACCTCATGTTTTTTTTTTTTACTGATGGGCAATAAAGTTTTGGTATACTGAACAGAATTGATGAAATGATCACAGGTCCCTCAATGAGACTTAGAAACGAATTTCAAGATAATTTATTAATGATTATGAAAAAGGTTGCATGGTGAAATAAAACAATGTTCCAATTAAAAGTGTTTCTTGTGTGCAGAAGTGTTAAGAAAATGAACATGTACGATATCACCACAAATATACTGACCTGTGTAATAATGTTAAAGGGGTTTTCCCATTTGGCTGTTTTCACACTTCACAGACTCTTCATGTTCACATTTCCTGTGCAGGCCGAGGGTGGGTCTACAGCAGTGACTGATATTTTAGCTCTGTTAGCTCCTACTCCTAGTTGAGCCTGTTATAGAGACATTAGTGATGGAGGGTTGGTGAAAACAATGACACTGTGTAAGTAGAAAGTCTGGCTATAAATATGAGCAAGCACAGTTTTATTTGTCACATGAGGACCACTCTAGTGATAAAGAAAAACGTACTGGCTGCCAAGACACTCTGTTAGCTGCTGAGTGACTCAATCTTTGATACAAATATACAGCTATGTGCTTTGCAGACCTGACAGGATGGCACATAGCTTCTCCCTGTAAAATTGAAAGAACAATGTATTTGGCAAAATCTTCATTCACCTTCTCATAACATTGATTAGCTTTGTTTACAAGTTTATTTAAATAAAACAATAAAATGCAAATTCCTAAATTATTTATGTATATCACAAGATAGTTGTATTAAAAATGTAAGTTTTCAAGCAAAAAAGCTCACATACAACTATTTATATTGAAAAATAGTGAAACCTACAGAAAAAACTATACGTTTCGTAATACCGTAATCATACCAACTCGTAGAACAAAAGCAACTCATAATTTTGCCACATGATGTATGGTTAAACACGTACAAGAAAAATAGCCAATGTGCTGTTTTTTTGCTGTTCATAAAAGTCTATTTTAATGCGTGTAGCATGGTATTGACAAGTACAACTGATCGGGCAAAAACACAAGTCCTTATGCAGCTATTTTGATGAAAAAGGTTGGGTTGTTGAATATCCCACTACTTACAGTAAATAATATCATCAGAAATTCATAGAAGCTAGGGAATGCTGGATGCTTGTGATCTATCGGGCAGCACTTTATTAAAGAGTCATAAATCAGTCTTGCAAATCACTCAGTGGGCTCAGAAATACTTGTAGAAATCATTGTCTGTGAGCACAGTTTGTCATGTAATCCAAAAATGCAAGCTAAAGCTCTATAATTCACAGAAGGAACCATATATCAACACAAAACAGGAATCTTTTCTGAGCCAACCCTAATTTTAAATGGATTAAAGCAGAAAACTCTTCTGTGATCAGATGAACTTGAATTTTTTTTTTTTATGAAAACTGACTGACTGATGCCATTGCCTGCGGACTCAAGAGGAAAGGGACCATCCAGCTAGTTATCAGCACATAGTTCAAAAGCCTGCATCTCTGATGGTATGGAAGTGCAGTACTTCCCTTGGCATGGGCAGCTTACACATTTTTTAAATTATGATCAATGCTGAGCAATATATAGAGGTTTTAGAACCAAATATGATTCAATTCTGACGTACATGTATTAGCAAGACAATGCTATACCACATACTGCATCCATCACAGCAGCATGGCTTTGCAGGAGAGTCAGGGTGCTGAACTGGCTGCCTGCAGTCAAGACCTCTCAACAATAGAAAACATTTCCTGCATTATGAAATAAAACCGGGCCAAGAAGACCCAGGATAGTTAAGCAGACAAGAATGGGAAAACATTCCTCTTTCAAAACTCCAGCAGTTTGTCTCCTTACTGCTCAGACATCTATGGATTGTAACGAGATGCTACACAATGGGAAGTGTTGCCGGTTAGTTTTTTCAACTTAAGAGATTTACATTTATTGTATTTCTGTTTTCTTATTATTTTACAGTGTCCCAAGTTTTTGGAATTGGAGGAAAGGGGAGGGATTTAATTATTCATCCTTAAAAGGGTTTTCTCATTACAAAAAATATTCTTTTAGATATAGGTACCGGTAATTGAAAACATTTTCCAAAATATTAGTCTTTTGAGTTAACCTTGATTAGGAGATAAAAGATTTTATCTGCTCTGAGTGATTAAGTAGAAAGCAGACAGTGTGGCCAATCGAGATGAGGTGTTCGTCAATATATGCACAAAACCATGTCTTTTTGATCAATGGTTACAAACAAAGAGTATAAAATAATAGATCAAATAAATTGTTAAAGTCGTTATGTTATCTATATGATTTATTGTTAGGTCTGAAAACTACAATATATAGGATGTACATCTAGAAATTTATGTATACGCATTAGGGAACATATATATGATAAATTACACCCTAGTCTAAGATCCCTTTCGGGAGCATCGAAACATTTCAGGGATAACCATTGCAGTTCAGTGAAGGATTTTCGTGTTATCACATTGCAGAAAATAAAAAACCACTGAGAGGGGGTTATTGGAGGAAACAGCTGACTGATAGGGAAGCCTTTTGGATATTAACACTAAATACTAGATACCCCTTAGGTTTAAATTATAAAACAGACTTATTATATATATATTGATTATATGTTAGCAATGTATGCCTCTTTTTGTTATATGATACAACATCAATTTTATATACGATAATGTCTATAAAGGGTTAATCTTCAGGTGTACAACATAGTTAAAGATATTTATAGGTGGTACCGAGTCACACACACCATGCTACGTCTAAGAGGCTGTGGGAGGACTTGAAACGCGTAAGATGCACGTGCATCTCCTAGTGCTATGATCTTAACTTTTTTGTATTGACTTTTTGATATTACTGGGATATTTAGAAATACATTTTGTGGATCAACCTTTTACTCCGAAGTGCCGAAATATCGTTCTTTTGCATTGAGAAAGGAGGCAGTGACTTCACCATGGACAGAGCTCATTCCGGAGCAGATTCTTTAACAAGCTTAGCTTTTGCTTACAGATCAGCAATTATCTTCAATGCACTAGTAGCTCTGTTTACTGGAGATTAATGGCGACATGTCCCATTAGGGCTATGCCATTTTTGGTGTATTTTGCGCAAAAGAATGTTGATGCCCTATTCTCTATATAGATGAACTGTAGTACATTAAAACTAGGCGCATTGTATTCCAGGCATGGCACATTTCAATATGCCTAAAGTAGGTGTATCAAATATGCTAGCGATGATATGCTATGCGCCGAGGTTATGCTATGCGCCTAGATTAGGTGCATCAATTAGACTGAGCAAGGTATACCAGACGCCAGATTTTTGACAGGCTCATTCATTCAGGCACACTATACACTAATGTAATCCACCTTAAAACTGGCGTGGAGGCACCTCTTTTTTGACATGTTATCCTATGTGTTTTTTTATGCATTTGATGCGCCTACTTTAGGCACATTCAAATGTGTTGTGCCTGGCATGCCTATACGACATTTCATTTATATAAAGAATAAGGCGTCCACAGTTTTTTGGCACAAATTACACCATAAAATTGATGCAGCCCTAGGGGGACATAGTTTTTTAAAAATAATATGCATGTTTTTTTTTACTGCTTGTGTTTTCGATGCAGTTGAAAAAGGTGACAAAACACAAAGGAAGTTTAAGGTGCTCTGAAAACAATTAATCTAGACTGGACACCCCTGATGAATGTTTCCAAAGTTTGCCTTAGACTCCAGACAGGAGACAGTGCTTGCAAGTGATCCCGGCACCCTAATTTGCCCTGAAGCCTCATTGTGCTGCTCCCATTTAAATTAATAGGAGATGTGCCAAAAAGGCATCTAGGTGGGTATAGGTGCCTCCCTAGGAGACACAGCCACCCACTCTGTCTACTGCCAGGAGGTTTATGGCAATTACAAGATGCGTGCAGCAGGAGTTTCTGGTCTGGATTATGGCAAGAAAAAGTTAAAATCTGTTAATTATATATATTGGAAAACAACTTCTAATGCCAAAGGATTTAACATAACACATTTTATGGTAATTGAGGTATATGGAAAGCACTTTATTATTTTTAATACCAACCCGAATTTATTTATTTATATTATAAAAGAATCTTTTTTGCATGTTTTTTCTTTCCTTTATTATATTACAGGCTGGTGAAGGTTGTGGTGGAACTTTAAAAAGATCATGCACAGGTAAGGCTGTAAGGTACATAAGGTTCCCTATTGGCAGCAGATAGAGGTGTGCATATCTGTGTTAGATATAACCCACATGCACCCAGCTGCTTTATCACTTAAGTACCCTCATTAGGGGTTACATCAGTTTTTAGGAAAAACGGCATAGCATACAAAACTATTCTTGCCTTTAAAAAAATATGATAACCCTGAAGAAACCCAAACAGCTTCCATTGCAATCAATTTGACCTGAGAGGATAGATCAGTTACAGTGCCATGGCTTCTTTTATAAGAGCAAAGAAAATCACATTTAAAGAACAGCTCTTAAGCAATTCCTGCTATTTGAAGGCATCATTTGATTAAGGGATAGTAGCTGAGCCCCATGATGATATACAAGTTGTTTTCATTTGGAGCAACAGCAGAAAAAAATCAGAGAGAACTTCTAGGTAGAACAGTGAGAGTCCTGCTTACCCGGCTCACACACAGTGAGTGACAGCTGTGGGTGGGGTAATCAGGACTCTTAGGGCTTGTCCCCATGGCATAGAGCAAATACCGGTCGGATTATCCGACTGGTATTTGCTCTGTTGTGTGGCCATGCACAGTCCTGAAAAGCCCTCCCCATCACATTGAGATGTTCATATTCTGCCCGAAAACCGGGCGGAAGAATGAACATGTTCAATGCTTTTCGGAACACCGGCGGTGTAAAAAAACGCCCGGCGGAAAACCCGTGCAGTGGGGACTGCTACACGGGTTTTTCATAGAGGTCCATTGAAAAGTTTGTCAGACGGTTTACAGACGGTTTTCGGTTTTGAAAACCATCCAAAAACCCTTGCCGTGGAGACAAGCCCTTACTATATTGTTTAGCAGTCCGGTCAGAATTTAGTCACATAAACCTATATATCACAAAGCTTAGTTTCCATCCTTCTAAATTATATCAGTCTCAGCCAGGGCATCATAAATCGTTCTATAGGTTCTCTTTAAGTAATGTGCCTGGTGTACTTGCATCATTTTTAAAACTACCAAATTCATCTTCTTTCAGCTTAAATTTGATTGGTTATAACACATACCTTCTTTACTGTCGTTGTGTTATCATATTTTTTGACACTTTACTATGCCATGTTGAGTATAATGGCTGAAATAGCTTGAGGTTAGTTATCTACTATGGGCGACATGTATGTACGGGGCGCACCAGAAGTCTGGCGTCTCCTCAGCCCGAAAGCTGGTGCAGCCCTGTTTGCTATATTTTTAATCAGGCGCACTCCAATATTGGGTGCATTACAGAGCGCCCACGGCACTTTGTAATGCGCCTGAGATAGGGGGGTATGCTGAAGGTGTGTCGCACTACAACTGTACGATACTACACGTTTATTACTGTTTAACGGCAAATCCAGGCACATTACTGCTGGAACAGGTAGAGCACTTTAAAAGTGGTTTACCTGAGCCAAAATTGTCGCTTAGTAGCTAGAAAGAGCTAAATCTATGACCCGCAGTAGAACAGGTTCATAGATTGAGGCGCATTCTATGCTATTAATGCGTAGAAAAAATGACATCTGAGCTCCAAAATACATACATGTCACACTATGTGTATTCTACCTGATGTGGTATTTATTTTAGTTGTGTTTGGTTAATACATTGAGTACAGGAGTTAAGAATTTAGATGACCCCACAGCAAAATTATATGAGCCCCCGCTACCTTACGGTAGAAAACTGACACAGTAGTATAGGTAGCAGCAACTAACGCATGGATAAAAGCATTATATGTTTTAGAGCACCACAAAGTAGTACTTAATAGCTGAAAACCAACAATGTGTTATTCCCTACAGAAAAGTGCAACATTCTTACACTTGAGTGGGCCCCTGAGGGCCTCTGCCCCCCATAATGACTGCTCTGGCTACTACAGCTATAGTTACACCCAAGATGGGAGGGGTCAGGTGAGAGAGAAATTTTTCACTGTTTAAAGAAACAAAAAAGAAACTAAAAAGTGACACAAATTGATGCTAGAAAGTTAGATGTTTAGTGCTAAAAGTAGAAAAAGAGAAACGAATCAAACAAATTTGTCAAAAATAATAGACTTGGTTATTACATTTTTAAGATAAGATCCAACTTCATTTATCTATGAGTGACGAGAGTATGTGAGCATCTAGGATAAGCAGATAAGGTGAACAAAGGAGTTTTCTGAGGTCCTCAGAAGAAGAGTTGTTGATGCTCATCAGGCTGGTAAAGGTTGCAAAACCATATCTAAAGATTTTGGACCCCATCAACCCAGTAAGACAGATTATTTAAAAATGGAGAAAATTCAAGATCATTATTACCCTCCACAGAATTGATTGACCAACAACAATCATGTGAACAGCAAGGCTTTTCCTGTAAGCAAGTAAAGACGTTTTTCACATAAGCTAATGTTAATGTTCATGAGTCCACCATCACGAGGACATTAAACTACAACGGATTGCAAGAAGAAAGACCCGTTTCTCCAAAAAGAACATTGGTGCCTATCTGCACTTTGCAAAATACCACCTGAACAAGACAGAAGTTTATTGGAACAATGGGCCTCATGCACGAAACTGTCTAGATCTAAGACTTTCTTTGTTGCCCATAGCAACCAGAGTTCCCCTTTAATTTTATATACTGCCTTTAAAAAATAAAAAGAGAGCTTTAATTGGTTGCTATGGGCAAAAAATAAAGTCTTAGACCTAGACAGTTTTCATACATGTTCCTCCATGTTTTTTGGAGGGATGAGACCAAAGCAGAGCTTTTTATATAAATGAGAAGTGCTATGTTTGGAAAGTAAAAACTACTGCATTTCACCTCATAAAAACATGTGAAACATGGTGGTGATGGTATTATGGCTCGGACCTGTTGTGCTGCATTCCGGTCAGGAAGACTTGCCATCATTGATGGAACAATAAACTTATTATTCCAGCAAATATTAAATAAAAATGTCACTTCACCTGTCCTTCGGCTGAATCTCTTGAGAACGTGTTATGCAGCAAGACAACAACCCTCAGCACACATGTGGTTCTACCAAAGAATGGTTAAAGAAGAATAAGGTTAAAGTTTTGGAATGATCACATTGAAGTCCTAACATTCATGCAATGGAAATATTCTGGAAGCACCTGAAGTAAACAGTTCATGGAAGGAAACCCTTCGACATCACTGATTTCAAGCTGTGTTGCACAGAAGAATGGGGTAAAAGCACCCCAAGCTAATGTGCAGGATGAATCAACAATTACCAGAAGGTCAAGATACAGTTATTGCTCCACAATACTGAAAGATACTGAAAATGGGGGTTCACATACTTTTACCACATACCGATATGTGATATTGGATCATTTTCCTCAATAAATAAT
Source organism: Phyllomedusa bahiana (assembly GCA_025379985.1). NCBI lineage: Eukaryota > Metazoa > Chordata > Amphibia > Anura > Hylidae > Phyllomedusa > Phyllomedusa bahiana. The sequence continues at coordinate 59,974 of JAODAL010010792.1, read as the reverse complement.
TGACCAGGTTTAATATTTTCAACTCGTTTGCTTGGTTTGGTTCTCTTTACCTTCTGATTATATGAAAATATGATGGAGCTTTCGTTCACATTTATGCAAAAATATAAAAAATCTGGAATGGTTTACAAACTTTGAAGCGTAGCAACCAATCAGAGCTCTCCTTTCATCTTTTCAAATGAAAGAGGAGCTTTGATTGGTTGCTATTGGCAACAAAGAAAGTGTTAGACCTAGAAAGTTTTCATACATGAGGCCTGAAATATTCTGGCATGGTGGCGTAATTTTGAAAAAGTGCAACATGCCCTTTTTAAGCCTATTAAAAATATATTTTTGTTAAGGGGAGGAGGGGGGGGAGACGTTCTAACCTTTTTTGAATAGTAGTCAAGGAATGTTTGTACGGTTGTTGATTTTTTTGTCAATTATGTATCAGGACTTGTGTTAAGGATTAAATTGTTCAAAGCCATATTTTAAATTCTTTAGAAAATGTGATGAAATTTTTAAGACTTGCCACAACAAGCTTAAAATACAGCAATAAAACAAGCAAATTAAATCACAATGGAACAAGTTAGCTGAACAATCAAAGTACGCCTGAACTCACCAGGCTAAGGTCATTCATGTGAGGGCATAGAATGCATACAAGCATGTCTATTATGATTTGTGTTACAGATCTGAAAAATGTGTTCATATTTACTTCTATACAAGACATGCTGGATATCGTTTGATGCAAATTTTGTCAAGCTGACAAATGTCATTGAGGGAATCAATTTATAAGAGAAACCACAGAACACATGAAACAAGTGTTTATTCTGTAAGTAATAACCATGAAAAAAAACCATTTAGCATTTGTTTTAGATGTTTGTAATCACAGTCTGTTTTGTATGAAATAACGCTTAATATTTGATCCAGATTTTCTGGTGTGCACACTTGTTACTTGTGTTCTGTGGCTTGGGGTATAAATTACATTTCTCATGTCGCATCCCATCTTCCTTTTTAATCAGCATGCCTGTCCATCATATTTAGTAGTTTTGGATATGGGGGTAAAAAGGCTGAAATTGGGCTTGCAGCAATTTCAAGAAAAGTAATGTAAAGCAACAAAATCCCTACATGCTATTGCTCAAATAGCCCAATTGGCATTTCTGAATGGCAGAGATTTAATATGGACTGAACTGTCTACGTGATTGCTATAGTTTGGCAAGATCATGATGTACTCCATTAATCTTTTTTTTTAAAGCAATATTTGTTTTAGCCTCATATCAACCCCAATAATAAATATGTACTCCTCAACTCTAAGATTGCAACACCAAGAAGAGAAAGTATTGGAATAATTGAAATCATAGAATCAATGTTAATATTATGCAAATGGCAGAAAATGGAAACAAATTATTCAAGGCATCTTAAAGAGAACCTGTCACATAGATTATGCCCCCCTGGCTGAGGACAGAACAATGTAGTGTCAGACCTGCTGTTTCCAGTGCTGTGCCCCTTATTCTGTAAGATGCTGGAGTTTTCGTGTATTTAATGCTCAAATCTGCAGTTTTCAGCCAAAAGAGTCATTCGAAGAGTCCTTCAGAGAGTCAGTTTTTTTCAAAAACGCCCACCTGAGGCTAGCCCCGCCCACCTCAACTGACAAACCTATTACTTTGAATAGGTAGAAACATGTGAATAACTGTAAGTGGGCGGGGCTAGCCTTTGGTGGGTGGGACTAACACCTGCTCATGAATAAGATTTGAGGGGTAAATGCTCTAAAACTGATGCATCTTACAGAATAAGGGACACAGCGCTGGAAAAATAAGAAGCTATGGAGCAGGCACACACGGTGCCCGCTGATTATTACAACTCACACCCACCACTACCAGCAGAGATTAGAGCTCAAATCCCTGTTGTTCGAACATCTAAATGAATGAAGAACTGGGCTGCGCACTGTTCCTCCCTTTGAACAGTCTTTTCCATTGGGCAGTGTAAACAACTGCTTAGGGGCTCCATGAGCACTGGGGGCCCGCTGGGAGTAGGTGCAGATACAAGATTTTCTCCTGTGACTATTGAAATGACAGAGGCTCCTGTTGCCCAGCTTTCACTGCCAGCCTGCCTACACTGTAACAACATGCTCCGGCGACTGGCAGTCTGCAGGGTTCTGGCACGTCCCCGTCCGTCATTCTGAGTCTCCTTCACATGATGTCCCCAGCTCATCTCATCCGATCGCAGCAGCTGCCAGCGATGTCATCCATTAAACTGCAGTGCAGCGCACCTCTGGGTCCCGACTCGGCAGATCAGAAAAGATACACAAGGGCTTTGTGGGACAGTGATATAGGTCAGGATGGCTGACCACATGCAGTTGCTATACCATATAAGAACTTCATGTGGTCAGGCAGCCAACCTGACCTGGTTGAGTGGGAGCCTATCGTATGATATATCAGCTGCCATATGATGTGGTTGTATGATGAGAGGCTCTGGGGACAGTGGCACAGGTCAGGATGGCTGACTGACCACATGAAGTTGTTATATGAGTTGCTTTGTGGCCTAGGGGCACAGGATGGCTGACCATCACGTTGGTCTTTTCCGCCCCTCCTTCCAAAAGCCAAAACTTTTTATTTCCATCTACATACACATGTGAGGGCTTTCATTTCACATCACAAGATGTACTTTTTAAATGGTGTCATTGACCGTACCATAGAATATAGTAGGACACCAAAAAAAAATTCTGAGTGGGGTGAAGTGTGAAAACACTTACTTGTGCCATGTTTGTGGGAGTTTTGTTTTTACTCCGTCCACTCTTCGGTTTAAATAATGTGTTATCTGTTTTCTTAAATCACAGAGTAAATCTTTGTAGTATCGTAGACTGAGCCAAAGCCACTACTAATACACTAATCACTCAGGAAAAGTCCCTGAGAAAGTCCCTACACAATCCCTAAAATGGAATAGCGTTATGATAGCCAAATGAAAAATCACAGATAAATGGGACTAGAAAGTTATCAGATAGCCAATCTATGGATACAGTGAGATATTTCTCAATTGAAAAGATATTTACAAAACTACTCCTCACATATAGTGCTCTACTTGATAAATAAACATTCATATCTCCAATAAACACTCTTAGCTATCATTTGTCTTAACACTATTCCCTTTTAGGGATAGTGTAGGGGCTTTTTTAGGGATTTGTTCCTGAGTGGGGTAACCCTTTTCAGGGCAGTTACCCTGCGTGAGTACGGCCTTTTGGGTAGGGTAACTAAGGGTGAGTTTGGCTCACTTGGCTACATTCAAACAATCACTCTGCAAATTCAGGTCTGTTTCTCACCTCTGCCAAACAGGATTTCTTTACCACTGTCATATCATCTTTGTCTCAGAACACTAGATAACTATTCAAAAACCTTCAACTCTCTCATCTGTTCTTCGTCCCCCCCCCCCAATCTCTCCTTTCAGCAGATGATTTCACCACATTTCTCAAACAAGATAAACCTCATTCAAGAAAGATTCCCCCCAGTCTCCACTGCCCCCCTATTTACCTGCACAGTCCCCACCTCCCACTTGTATACCTGCACAGACCCACTGTCCACTTTTGTACCTGTACAGTCCCCACTGCTTGCCTCTATACCTACACGGCCCACACTGCCCGCCTCTCTATGTACACAATGCTCTTCTCTCTTAACCTGCGTCTCCACTGTTACTCAGAACAAGCTCTCATCTCTTCTCTCTCCAAATCCAACCTCACTACCTGTAATCTTGACCCAATGCCATCCCACCTCATCCCAGGCTTTAATGGTGTTATTATCTCAGCCCTAACCCATCTGTTCAACCTCTCGTTAACCTCTGGCTTCTTCCCTTTCTACCCTAAACATGCTACCATCACCCCATCCTTAAGAAATCATATCTTGAAATCATACATTGCCCTATCTCACTGTTTCCATTTGCAGCTAAACTCCTTGAGCAGCATGTCTATTTTGAACTGTCCTCCCATCTCTCATCCAACGCTCTTCTTGACCTGCTGCAATCTGGTTTTTGATCCCAACACTCTACCAAAACTGCCCTAACCAAAGTCACCAATGACCGAGTAACCACTAAAGCGTCACACCACTAATCTGTGCTTCTACTCTTTGATTTGTCCTTTGCCTTCAACACTGTTGACCACCCACTCTTGCTACAAATCCTCTCATCCCTTCGCATCACAGACTTGTCCCTTTCCTGGATCTCCTTGTATCTCTCTGATCGGCCGTTCAACGTCTCTCTCACTCTTGCATCACCTCTTTCTCTCGTTTTCATCTGTGATGTCTCTCAGGGTTCAGTCCTGGGTCCCCTACTTTTATCTATCTATACGCTTAGCCTAGGTCAACTCATAGGATCATATGGCTTTCAGTACCATGTATATGCTGATGATAGCCAACGCTACATATCCGGCCCAGATATTACCTCTCTACTCTCCCAGATCCCAGACTGTCTATCTTCCTTATCCTCATTTTTCTCCTCCTGTCTCCTAAAACTGATTGTGGAGAAAACTGAATTTTCATCTTTCCATTGTCCCACTTTGTCACGCCACCTGATATATCTATCCCAGTCAACAGTTATATATTTTCACCAGTGCCACAAATAGACTGCCTTGGGATAACTCTTGACTCCCCCTATTTTTCAAACCACACATCCAAGGACGTTCCTCTGCCTACTGTCTCCACATGAAAAATATCTATTTAAATCCACTAATTCCTTAACTTCAATACAACAAAACTCCTATTCCATGTCCTCTTCATCTTCCACCAAAACTACTGCAACATCCTTCTCCATGGATTCCCATCTAGCACTCTTGCTCCCCTTCAATCCATCCCAATTCCACTGCCCATCTGAGCCACCTCTCTCATCACTTTTCCTCTGCCTCTCCCCTGACATAAAAGGTTCTCTACAACCTCTCTCCTCCATACATCTCTGCCTTAATCTTCAAATACCTCCCCTCACACAATCTTTACTCCTCACAGGACTTTCTTCTCTGCTCTCCCCTTGTCAGCTCCTCACACAACTGTCTCCAAGACTTCTCACGTGCATCCCCCATACTCTGGAACCCACTGCCTCAACACATCAGACTCTCCTCCATTTTCACTAGCTTCAAAAGAAACCTAAAAACCCCCATCTCTTCAGCATAACCTATAACCTACAATAACTCTGCTGCCACTACACCCAACACAAACATGTCTGCCCCTCACCTGCTGTCTCTTTCCTCCTCCTTTGAGATTGTAAACCTTTGTGGGCAGGGTCCTCTATCTCTCTGTACCAGTTGTTAGTCATTTATTATTGTTCGTGTACTTTGATATATGTTATGGATGTAACCCCCCTCGAATGTACCCTGGAATTAATGGCACTTTAAAATAAATATTAGTAACAATAATAATGGACATATGGGTACTTTCTATTGTCAGTATGGAGCGATGGAGCAGGCTCACACAATGAATCCACTCCATTAGTTGTGGGTGGCGACTATTACTGCTCACACCTGCCACTAATAGCAGAGATCCCTGCTGTTTGAAAGTCTAAATGAATGAGAAAAGGTGTTGCACACTGTTTCTCCCTTTGAACATCACCCGTGATGGGATTGCAGGGTGTCGATCGGTCTGTTGGCAACTGGAAGCCTAATGAAGGCTTCCATAGCTACCATCTTAATGTTTCTATTACTTCCTGACCCACATACTGATGTGTCTGTAAAAATCTGTTCTATTCAAATATTAAATCAGTTATCCCGTTCCTTAAACACCCTTGGATAAAACAAATTCCAAAAGTAAAAATTGTGTTTTGGATTATTTCATGTCTCCAAAAATGTAAAATAAAAAGTGGTCGAAAGTCGCTTGTATCCCAGAATAGGTAGCAATAAAATCTACACTTCGGTCCTCAAAAAGGTAAGCCCCATTTAGGTCCATTGATGGAAAAACAAAAAGGTTATTGGAAAATACAGAGCAAATTTAAGAAACAGAGAGTGTTTTTAGTTTTTTATAAGTACTAAAACACAATAAAAGCCCTACATATTTGTTATCACCGGAATCAAACCAACTTGCAGAATACAAGTAACATTTCATTTATACAGGATGAGTGAATGACATAAAAACAAAACCCCCACAAACATGTCACAAGTACATTCTTTTCACATTTCCCCCCACTTAGAATTTTCTTCGATTTCCTAGTAAATTATATGGTACGGTCAATGGCACCTTAAAAAAGTACATATTGTCCTGCAAAATAAGTCCTCATATGTTTATGTAGATGGAAAAATAAAAAAAGGCTATGACTCAGAAGGCTGGGAGGAAAAAATAAAGAGCCAAAATATTATGACCGGCTGCCAGGAGGGGTTGATCAGTAATAATTAAGAGCGTCACACGCATAAATGCACACAATTATACACCTTGACATGCTGCTATAAAGGAGGTTATTAATGGTTGTTTGAGGAATGTTATGCCCTTTGGCAAATCATCAAGATCGGCATTGCAAAGGGAGCTGCCAGCAACCAATCAATGACGAAACAGATGTGCTTGAATGAAGAAAAATCTAGAGATGCTGTAGGCCATGGTAGCATGTTTAAGCTGTACAGTCTGCTCACAGTGACATACACAACATAGGGCCTGGTGTTGTCTTGTTGAAAAACAATTCAGGGATGCTTTGCAGATATTGCCCTATCACTGGTTTTCCGACTAAATCAATGTAACAGTAAGGGTATGTTCACACGATAATACACCCCAGCAAAGGGGATACTCGTGCGCAGCGCTATAACCGCAGCTTCGAGGATGAGAGGGTTTGGCCTCTCACTGACCTTCATTCTCCCCGGCATGTAATCGCCGGGAACAATTGATATGTCAGTTCTTTCCCCCGTCGCGTATTTGCGCTGGGGGAAAGAGCAGGTAATCATAGTTTTCAATCAGAGCTATGAATTACTGTATTCTTGGCCCATACTTCGGGAGTATTGAAGCATAATTACATGCCAAAGTACGGACCGAGATTACATCATTTGAACATACCTTTAGTTGTTAGTGTTCCTAAAATGAAGGAAGGGGTCTAGGTAAGAGGGGTCTAGGTAACATACAATATATACTCAACACCATAATCTTTGAGTAGGTGTAACGTTCCCTTGTGTAGGCCTCTTCATGGTGTTGTCCATGTGGTCTCCAGACCGATCTTGGACTATCTTTGCATTCAAGAAAAAAGTGGGACTCATTCTTGAAAGGACAGACTTCCATTCCAGCCTCCATTGTCATTTTGCACCATGATAGCCATTGAGAGCTGTGGTGTGATTCAATGGAACACCTGTAGTTCAATGTCTGACCCGTAGCCCAATTCTGTGATTACTATCTGCCATTTCCAACCATGGAGAGGTTTGCACATCTTTACTGTCATTCCAGTTTGTCTTTGAACTCTTAGGGTCCGTCAACATGATAAGCATTTACAGTCGGATTTTTAAATGGATTTGAATGTAAAATTCTGAATGTAAACCGTCCTCATAGACCTCAATTGAAAATCCAAGTTGTAGTCTACACAACTCGGGTTTTCTTGAAACTTGATTTTAAAAGCGCTGTTTTTGCAAAAAAATTGTTAAATAGTCTGCCATATTTCATGTCAAAAAACGTGTCCCAAACATTTCTATGTCAGATCCGTGTCTAAAACCCCATAGAAATGATTGTAAAAAAAAGCAACCTAAAATTCACATTGAAAACCGCGTCAAAATACTCATAGGACAACACAGCTATAGGATTCTGAAACCGATGAGTATTTTTACACCTCCTGTGGACAAACCTTTTATCACTGGGATATCTAATATCGAATAGTGTTGATATCTTGGCCTAGGCATGTAATGAATTGCCGGAGCGATAGACCAAAGTCTCTTAGTTCAAATATTGTTTAGCTTTCAGTTTGTGACAAGTGGTGATAACTGACATGTGGACAAACAGGAAGCATTGTGCAACCATCCCACACCACCTAATTTTTGTGGTTTCATGTGGCTAATAAACCTTGTTTTCAATCTGGCTTTTATGATCTTTCTTGCCACAGATTGGAGCTAGGTGCTTGAAAATATAATCACTGGCAGTTGTTAATGACACCTGCTTCTTCCTAGATTTGCACAACCTTTTGGCTTGTCCTTTTTAGTGTTGTAATTTTGAAGAATAGAGAAATAAGTAAACAGATTTAAAGGGGTTGTCTAGCTACAAAGATTAGCTTTCAACATGTTGGGAACACTAAATAAAGATGTTTTCCAAATATATTGCGCTGCTCACTGTTTTTTGTTAAGGAGCTACAAGTGATTTTATCACCTTCTGTGTTCTGGTTCCCCAAGTGACCGACCTGTGTACTTCTCCCCCCCTGCTGTTTGTTCTATCTGGTAGCAGGGAATGACATCATCACACAGGTTGTGCAGCACAGAACTGCAGTGAGAGCTTGTTTGTTAGCTGATCTTTCAGACAAAAGCCAGTAATTACTGCTGTTTACTTTAACTCAGAAGCTTCCCTGGTCCTAACAGCATGAGAATTATCTAATTAGCAGAGGTCTGAATACACGGAGCTCATATGCTAATTACAGACAGCTTGACCAGGAAGTGACAGTGCAAAGCAGCATTATTTCATTCATGCATCCTATGAAACTTTGAGATGAGACAACCCCTTTAAGCAAGAAAGCAAGAAAGATCAGCTGTCAGGCGCACCTACTTTGTTTGGCAAACCATCAATCGGGAATACATTTTGAAACGACCATATGTTGAAAGATTTGCCTTTATGAAGATGAAAATAATACAGAACATATGAAAGAGGGAAAGTGTTGATTTTATAAGCCACCTATTTCCATAGAAGATTTTTAATCCCTTAATTTGTTACAGGTTACTTAATTGTATCGAAATATGCAAAAATGTGCACAAAAATACCATAAAAAGAAAAAAGGTCACATAAAAAATTGCTGTTATTTTACCTTTCACATGTATCTGGTTTGATTATTCTCTGAGATGAAAAATGGATTAAGTCTGAGGAATTTAGGGAGATGCCACATTTTTGGCATAATTCCTTATGGGCAGATATCCACATGTCAGATTGAGATAGAAGCCAAGTCAAGCAGTCTTACACTTGCTGGAAAGCAGTGGAAAGTATGCAAGATGCACTGTGTGCTGTACACCGAATTGTAAAGGTGCTATTCAATACAGCATGAAAGTATTTCCCTCCACTCTGCTGGTGTGCCCACTAAACGGACTTCAGATGTTCCCATCACATTCCAAGCTTAATTGTACTTGGGAGAAGATAAGCAAAATATTCGCTGTGTGAAGAAGTATGTAAAAAATGCTGAGGATATAATAACAGTTATATTTCTGTGCCAGTAATAGACTGAAATCACATATGTAGTTTTTATTGCAGTTTTTGATGAGTTTTTTGAGCAACACAGTATAATGGTTAAAAAAAATAGAGACGGATCAGATCTTCCTCTTTTCACCTATCATTCTTTTTGGACTTTTTAGACTCCACTCCTATGTTTGGCTCAAAATCTGACCTAAAAACAGTCTTGGGCTATATTCACACTAGAAAATCTGCTTTGGAGTACAAGTTGTGAATACGGGGTATTTTATGCTGTGTGTTCTTACTCTTTTGGGGAGCATCTGCATCTTGGCTTCCTGACATAGTTTTTGCATGGAATATGCACAGAATCTGCATCAATAAATGATGTCACTTAACTTTTTTCCTAGCACATGTTTATTGCCCAAACACACATATTTATATTTCCCTGTGCATTTTCTCATACTGAAACCTACCCTGCATAAACTCAAATTTAAAATGACAAATTAGCATAACGACCTCCCCCATCTTGCTATGGTCACTGTAAATGGTGGGATGATTGTGCATGCATGGATCACTGCATTTTCTTCTATACAGTAAAGCTATGTTCACATGGGTTAAATTGGGGCACATTTCGCCACGCATTTCGCCACGTATTGCTCTCAAATGCGAGCTAAATGCGCCCCAATCATTATGGTAATCCACAGTTCTCTTAGAGAACTATGGATTACTCCTCCTCTCCCCGGGCGTACAATACGCCGCGCAGGGAGATAAGTGACATGTCATTAATTCATGGCACTTACGTGGCACGAGTAATGACAGTCTATGGGGCCGGCGTGCCGCTGGCCCCCCCGCCTCGCGGGAGTACGCGCCGTTCGGCGCGAGCTCCCGAACGCCCGGCATAATTGCAGGGCGTACTGTACCCCTGCAATTAGCTGTGTGAACATAGCCTAAAAGTCCTGAATACAGCTGAGCACTCTTGCTTGGCAGTATTTAAAACTCCCAAACAGGAAAGAAGCTGTAGATGCTCAGCTGCCTTTCCATTTGCAGCAGCCATAGCACCAAGCAGGACAGGGAATCAGGGAAGTGAAGGACAGATCTGCAAGATTACCCAAAGATATGGAACATGCTGCCTTGAAGTTATGGTAGTACCACACACTGAAATTAAAGTATCAGGTTAAGGTAGGTTAGTAGATGACAGAAATCTAGTTTAGTTTTCTAAGATTCAGTTTCTGATAGAAAGAGGACATGACATTAGCGACAAGCAATATCGGTTGTATTATAGTACTGCAGGGGTGATGTATCAGGCAGTGGCAAAGCTATAGGGGTCATAACAGTCATACTTCAGAGGACACAGTGTGCACATTCATTTCAAAAAGTATTGTGTGTAATAGTTCAGGGGGTACAGTGTGTAATATAATTAATTTCAGAGGGTATACAGTTTAATATAATTAATTTCAGGCTGTACGGTGTGTAATATAAATAATTTCAGTACAGGGTGGAACATAATTACAGTTCTGGAGGTATGATATGTAAAATAATTAATTTTTTGGGGGGTCCAAGCTCAAGTGGCCCATGAATCTTTAGCTATGCCTCTTGGCTCAGGAAGAAGTATTTTATTAGGTGTCATTAGAAGATGGATGGCACCGAAATCCAAATTTCCTTAAAGTTTGCATAATAAGGACTGTGTAGAAAAAAAGAGTATTGAGAAACTTCAGAAGCATGGATAAGGAAGAAGAAATAGAAGTAGCAAAATACACCGAATAAGTGGTCAGATTGGTAGATATAAAAACCAAAAGAGAGCAGTATCTGTTGCAAAAATCACAATAATAATAAAAATAATAAAAAAATAAAATGTTTTAGTTTTCCCATTAGGAACCTTTAACATTTGGTCATAAAGGGATTGAAAGATCAAGGGCACAAGCATCAAGACATATGTTTTGCCTCCTACCTAAGAATATACTGTGTATACTGCAAACAATGTGTCATCAAGACAACTTTTAGAACACAGCTTTAGGTACAGCAGCTCAGTGCTGTTTATAGTAATATATCTCTAAATACACTAAAAGATCCATAGGAACTTAGCAATGGCACAACATTGTGGGCTGAGACCTATTCTTTTGACAATGTTAGTGGTCAGTTTTGTGTTTAGTGCAGTGAGTCATGCAGCCCGGGATATGGGCAAGTTACTCAGCTGGAGGACCGGACAATGCTGCAATTGTCATTGGAGAGAATTGGTCTATTTAAATAGTGCTTGGATGTACTCTGCAAAGTAAGAAGGACAAGCATTGGTTACATGCATCTACACTAGGCTGAAAGGCAGGAAAACTGCTGCAGCAGGAATCAGCAGTGTATGCTCTGCTAAGTGATGTGATCACTGCATGTCCCATATCGAAGACCAAGAACCTGCTAAGTGAGATGCATGGTATCTGCTCAACATGGGCAAGATGTTATATGGCTGCATAGCTGCTTTTTATATTAGTGGTAAGCGCCAATTGTGACTTAATAGCCTGTGAGCAGCCTGCTGTGATAAAGCTTCTGTTCACTGACTGCTGAGTTGCCTGTGCCTGTGTTAGCCCAATTAGCACTGGTGACTTACCTGTAGGGGCTGATGCCACTGTGACCACTGTGATGGGACTACTTCAAGGTCCAGAGACTACAATCAGTTCTGATTTTTATATCCTATGCATTCCTATAATATTCTTATGTAAACCTGCTTTTATCAAACAGGATCAGAATGAGTTTTAAGCCAGTAGAACAAAGTATAAAATGTCCAACCCCGACTGCACATAAGAATATTTAAAACAAAGAAGCCACTCCGGCAAACAGCTGCTCTCCAAATGTAGGATTACATGGTTCCTATTAAAATGAATGAGGGATTATGTAATGGCTATGTGGTGCTCTGGTTAACAGAGATGAATCCAAAACAGGGCACTCACATTGACATGCATATTGAATCCCAAGCAGATTACCCCCATTGAAATCTTTATGAAATCCCAAGCAGATTGCCCCCATTGACACCTTATGGAGTCCAAGAAAATTGCCCCATTGTCATCCATGTGGAATCCCAAGCAGTTTGCCCCCAAGAAGATGTCCTGTCTTCCTTTAAGATTAATTATATTAATGACAGATAACCCAACTGCAAGTGATCATTTGTCAGTGCACTAAAACAAATTTATGGAGCAGAAAAAATTAGCATATACAACTATTTTCAGTATACATGACAGTGGATATGTCCTAAGTTATATCCATACTTCTATATAAAGTTGAGTATGAAAGCACCTCTCTGTTCTATGTGCAGTCACAAGTATGGGAAAAACGTAAAAGTTTAAGGTTGGTGCCATATACTGTCTTAAATTTAAGGTAGACACATTTGGGGAAGACTTAAGAAAGGGATTTCAGATACTTACAGGTCATCCTTTGATGTACTACAGTTAGTTCTTACCAAGTTCTTAATTGGAAGAATGGCTTTTACCTTGACCCAGCAGTTAGATTGTAATCTGTAGGAAATTAATCAACATCTTGTGTTAAATATGTAACCATACCACCATAGTTGCCATATTCATCATACTAAATGCTTTCTGATCTTTAAAATGTCTAAACATAAAGTGATACAAAACAAACTACAATACAAAATGTATTTATGGCTATAATATGATTAAGAGCGCATCCCCACGGCAATGGACAAATACCGGTCGGTTTCTCCACGATGAGCCCTCCCCCTTCACATTGACATGCACATACTCTATCTGAAAACCGGACGGAAGAATGCGCATGATCAATGTTTTTCAGGCAGTCCCCACTGCACGGGTTTTCCATAAGAGCCCGTTGTGCTCATTTTTATGCTGCAAAACCGCAAACCGCCTGAAAAACTGCCCGAAAACCCTTGCCGTGGGGACATGCCCTAATTCAGCTCTCCAACACTCATATAATAAGTATATGATAATCAGCTGTATACAGCAGTAGTTATTTCAGTCAAGACTTTTCCTATAGTTTGATAAGTCTTTCACACCATTGTCTATGCCAAATATACTTTTTAGTGGTTAACCTCTTAGGAGCCACAAAAAGTAATAACTTCTATTTTGGAAACATATCTAAGGAGCATAGCACATGTCATAATATTTCTTTATACCCAAACCTTTAATCCCAGGTAAATACCTTGTGTTATCACTGTCTAGACATAGTGACATGAATGACACCTCTTAATTTTGTGATTTGAGAAGATAGCTGCCACACTAGGGCCTCATTTAGTACCTACACAGTGGAGCCAATACACTGAAGCTCCATACTGTAGAACCCACTAAGTCAACATAAGGCCAACTTGAAGATTTGCTATTACTGGTGTGCCCCTAAACAGAGAATTATCTAAATTGCCTGTAAAACTTTGGCAACACATAACAGTGACCTTAAAATTGTCAAGCACCCACAATATGTTCATTGAACCAAACTATCCATGCACATATGTTGGTGAATCATAGATTAATTGAAAGGAGATAGGCTGCACTCCACTATTGATTCACAAAATCCTTATCTGCGGTTTCAAAATTGTATTATTCCATCAATAATCAGTAACAAACATGATTATCATAAATTAGGCCTGTAGATTTTCATCACAGAGAAGCCCTATAATCAAGACACATGTGCGACATTATGGAAATGTCTTACTAAATCATAGAAACTTTGCTTTTGCTAAGGAGTCAAGACCCGGATGAAAGATTCATGTAAGCCACATGTTTCCAGGATATATACACTTAGAACTATATGTTTTTGGAAAAGGTTATGAACATTGAAAAGAGGAAGCAACAGTGGAAAACATGAAATAAGCATAAATCTTCCTGGACTTCAAGGCTGCAGGCACATAAAATCCAATAAGTCATAGAGTAGCCTAGAACAGGGTGGCATAACCTGTGACCTAGGGTTAACAGCTGGCCTTTGATGTTATTCTGTGTGGCCCCAAACACTGCAGACAGATAAACTTTGAATATATAAACATAAAATAGTAAAAAATCTAATGGGTTGGCACACCACAGAAAGACAGATGAGATGGAGAGGGGGCTATTAATACAATGTAGTTTATGGGATTGTGAACCATTGTTCTCTTAAGCTACAATGGACTTGTGCATGAGAGACAAACTCAGGTGGATGTTATGGGGAAACCAGATGGGGCCCAGATCCTTTATTATTGGTTTGCAAGAACCTGTACAGACATCGCTAATCAGCAGCATAGCATTGTCCACAAACAATTTTCCCCAAGATTATAGAAAGGGTTTTGTGGGGAAAACAAATGCCAAATCTTTCTAATCCTGGTGGAGAAACCAAGCAACAAATTGGAGGTGGGTGCCATTTGATATTGATATTTGCTGTATTATGCCTCCTTTTTATAGCACTTTGATATTGTTCCACAATTAAACATGTTACGTGTATCGTTTTAGACAACACAGGTTTCAGATAACTAGAAGATACAAAATAACCAAAATAACAACATTACACCAATAGATTAAAACTGTTATGATCCTAGCTTTCATTTTTCTAGTAAAGGTCAACATTTTGAATGAAGTCGTGTAATGTGATGGTATGTGCCCCTAGTTCTGCTTTTGCAAAAAAAACTATTTCCAGATATGAGGCCCACAATCTATATATACACAATTTAATACAAAATATATAATAGTCCATGACCTTTACAATGACCTTCGCCAGTAAAGAACATTAACATTAGTACTGAATAGTGTAAAGCCTCAGATTCAGATAGGACTGGTTTGGCATGATCCAAAGTTTGTCAGCGAGGACAGGAACATCATATGACCAATCATCAGCCTTTTCCAGAGAGCAATAATTAAGTGTATCATTCACTTATCGCATACACTTTATTTTTCCTGTATGAAAAAAGGCCGATAATTGATTGTACAATTTTTTCTTCATCACCAGCAAAGTTTGGACAAGGCTGAACCAGTCCTATTCAAATCTGAGGTGCAACATTAGCCCAATGTGTTAGCATACAATGGTGTAAAGTAAAGGCTTATGGGGAAAGAGCTGAAGAGCTTCGCAGCGCCCTCTATTTAATGTATTAATCCTCAATTCACATGTAGCTCTGAAGAGCTTTGCAATGTGAAAAGGACTTAAGCCAAACCAGTTAAAGAGAACCTGTCACATAATTTATGCCCCCCTTGCTGAGGACAGCACAAGCTAGTGATAGGCATGCTGTTTCCAGCACTGTATCCTGTATCTTATCCTGTAAGATGCTGTAGTTATAGAGTATTTAGTGCTCAAATCTACAGTTTTCAGTCAGAAAAGAGTCATGAAAAGAGTAAATTTTTCATGCCCCACCCACCGGAGGCTAGCTCCACCCACCTCACAACTGATTAACCTATTACTTTGAATAGGTAGAAACATGTGAATAACTGCCAGGTGGGCGTGGCTAACCTTTGGTGGATGGGGCTAACACCTGCTCATGAATAAGATTTGAGCATTAAATGCTCTAAAACGACAGCATCTTACAGAATAAGGGACACAGCACTGGAAACAGCAGGTCTGACACTAGCTTGTGCTGTCCTCAGCAAGGGGGGCATAATATGTGACAGGTTCCCTTTTAGTTCATCTACAGACAGCTGTTTCAGGGTATGTCTGTAGATGAACTCAACTGATTTGGTTTAAGTCCTTTTGACACTGCAAGGCTCTTCTAAGCTACATGTGAATTAAGGATTAATACATTTAATAGAGGGCGATGCGAAGCTCTTCAGCTCTTTTTCCATAAGCTTTTACTATATGCAAAAAATCCATAGGTGTGAAAGGCGAACAAATCCTCAGACCAAACAATTTATTGTTGGCTTTCCCCAAGGAAAGATAATTGCCCCCTCCTAGCATACAATGGTAACATAGTAACACCTGCTAATGCTGGTTTTACTACATCTATCTGCTAAATTGGAATAACATTGTCATAAGTAGTGTGACAGAGTGTCTGGACTGGTCATAGAGAGAGTATATATTTACCCAAGATTCCTCATGTCTGTCAGGTAAAAAGCAGCCAGGGAATTAGTAGCATCAGAGATCCAAGATCTCTATGTGCAGGGGTTAAGTAAAACCCGTTTTCAAGGGCCTGGCTTGTTGGAGTGGGGAAAGCGAGGGTGGACTCCCACTCCACTTGGACTGTTCAGGTCTTGGGCTGTCTAATTAAGCCTAGGTGTGTTAGCCTCATATAAGGCCAAAGTGCAGACATACACTCTCTCAGCCTGGGAACAGGTCATCTGCTAGGAGCCTGCGGAAGCAATTGCTTGTGGTATGGACATGCTGTCATGTTATGGTGACTGGTGTTAGGCCGGCACTGGGATAGAGAGGAATCCTGCTGTTTAGTTAGAGCCGGACAGGCATAGGATTTGTTTTGTTTGCTTTTGTTTTATGTACCACAAGCTGGCAATAAAACTGGCTGCAGTTAGTTTAAACAAACTTTCCTTGTCGTTTGGACTTCTGTGCTCGCTGAACTGTGCCCGCCTACCCAGGAGAGGACCAACCCGCTACCTAATCCCTTACAGTAGCAAGAGTCTACATAATGTGCACAACTGTGCCGTTTTTACTCTAGCCAGAGGTTGGTAGCATTCTTATGTGTGTTTTCTTTTAATATCTAAAGTCTAAAACTTTAGTTGTAAAATAAAGTGTCTATGGACAAACCTGTCCATTCTCTGGACAAACCTGCCCATCATCCATACAGAAATATCCGCTCCATTAATACTCAGGAACTCACAGACACCATACAGTCCTCACTGCCCCCAATCTCCTCCCTCTCCTGTCCAGACCAGGCTGTCAAACGTTACAATGAAACTCTCACAACCACCCTGGACATGTTGGCACCACTCACACACCGCACCACCAGAGTCAGACGCCCGCAGCCTTGGCACACACCTCAGACTCGTTTTCTCCAGCGATGTTCCAGGTGTGCTGAGCGGCTGTGGAGAAAGTCAAAGCTACCTGCAGACTTTCTCCACTACAAATTCATGCTCAGGACTTATCACACTGCCCTTCACTGCGCCAAACAAAAATATTTCACCTCCCTCATCTCCACACTACACAACAACCCAAAACGCCTCTTTGACACCTTCCACTCCCTCCTAAGGCCTAAAGCTCAGGCTCCGGTCACTGACCTCTGTGCTGAAGACCTGGCCACTCACTTCAAAGACAAAATTGAAAATATCCGGCAAAACATCACATCACAATCCCCAAATAATACCCATCCTGTCCCTCCCCACACGTCCTCTAATCTACTCGCAGCCCTTGACCCGACGACAGAGGAAGAAGTGTCCAGGCTTCTCCTGTCTGCTCGTCCCACCACCTGCTCTACTGACCCCATTCCATCCCACCTCGTCCAGTCTATTTCTCCAGCTGTCCTCTCTCACCTTACTGCTATCTGTAACCTCTCTCTCTCCACTGGGATCTTTCCATCTTCCTTCAAACACGCCATCATAACCCCTTTACTAAAAAAGCCCGCTCTGGACCCGTCCTGTGCTGATAACTACCGACCAGTCTCTAACCTGCCCTTCATCTCTAAACTCCTGGAACGCTTGGTCTACTCTTGCCTAATCTGCTATCTCTCTGCTAACTCTCTTCTTGACCCACTGCAATCAGGTTTCCGCACCCTACACTCCACGGAAACTGCCTTAGTTAAAGTCTCAAATGACCTCCTAACAGCAAAATCTCAGGGTAACTACTCATTGTTGCTTCTCTTGGATCTCTCTGCAGCATTTGACACTGTGGATCACCAACTTCTCCTCAGCATGCTCAGCACCATTGGCCTCCAGGACACCGCTCTCGCTTGGTTCTCGTCCTACCTCTCTGACCGCTCCTTCAGTGTCTCGTTTTCTGGTTCGACCTCCTCTCCTCTTCCTCTTGCTGTTGGGGTTCCTCAGGGATCAGTTCTAGGTCCTCTCCTCTTTTCATTGTACACAGCCCCCATTGGACAAACCATCAGTAGATTTGGCTTCCAGTACCATCTCTATGCGGATGACACCCAATTATACACCTCCTCCCGTGACATCACTCCAGCCTTGCTACAAAACACCAGTGACTGTCTGTCCGCTGTCTCTGACATCATGTCCTCTCTCCATCTGAAACTAAACCTCACTAAGACTGAACTTCTTGTCTTTCCGCCATCTACTAACCAACCCCCCCCCCCCTGCTATTTCTGTTTCTGTATGTGGTACCACCATTTCTCCTAGGCAGCAGGCCCGCTGTCTAGGGGTTTTATTTGATTCTGATCTGACCTTCTCCCCCTATATCCAATCCCGTGCCCGCTCCTGTCACCTGCACCTCAAGAATATCTCCAAAATCTGTCCATTTCTCACTGTGGAAACGACTCAACCTCTCATTACTTTCTCTTATTCTTTCTCGTCTTGACTACTGCAACTCCTTGCTTATCGGTCTCCCTCTCTGCAATCTCTCCCCTCTCCAATCTGTCCAGAATGCAGCAGCCGGCTTGGCTTCTCTCCAGCCGCTATACTGATGCCTCTACCCCGTGTCATCACTGCACTGGTTGCCCATCCAGTACAGGATACAGTATAAACTCAGCACTCTCACCCATAAAGCTCTCCACAGCGCTGCTCCTCCCTACATCTCCTCCCTAGTCTCTGTCTACCGCCCTACCCGTGCTCTCCGCTCTGCTGATGATATCAGACTACATTCCTCAATCATCCGAACCTCCCATGCCCGCCTACAAGATTTCACACGTGCGGCACCAATCTCTGGAATATCTACCACGGGCGATCAGGCACATTCACAACCCTCACAGTTTAAGAGGGCCCTGAAAATACATCTTCTCGGTCTGCCCACCAACATCCCTAACTGCTATCACACGCATCTGTCACTCCCTGCACTTAGGCACTCACAGGGACTTATCTGTATGTAGATGTACAGTCTGGGTGGCATGGTTCATCCATTTTTCATGTAAACCACCCCCTATTTATGAAACATGGCCGGCCCATTGTAAACTTGGCACTTCTTACCGTATGTTTCACCGATACACCCTAATAGATTGTAAGCTCTCACGAGCAGGGCCCTCACACCGCGTGTCTCATTTGTAAGTACTTTTAATGTGTAATGACTGTATGTTTACCCTTGAATTTGTAAAGTGCTGCGGAATATGTTGGCGCTATAGAAATAAAGATTATTATTATTATTATTATGCTTTACTTTTTAATCAATATCATTGTATATTAGATGTGTATACTGATATACTTAAAGGGGTTTTCTCACTACAAGGATTAGCTTTCAGCATGAAGGAACTGTTAACTGAAGACTTTTTCTAAATATATTGCTTTTCTGATTTTACTTTCATGAGATTAGAGACATTTTATATGCTCTTGAGGGCACACAGGTTTCTATGGTTACCTGCATACTAGTCCATAACTGTGTATCTGATTAGCTGCGAGAGCAGAGAGCAGGGATTGGCCCCATGGATGGACTGATGGGACTGAGCTCTGGAGAAAAACTAATTAAGATTAATCCATTGTATTCAGCCCTTTCAGGACCTGTAGCTTTTGTTTAATGAAGATTAGCTCTCCCGTACTTGTCTGGTTAATGATTAAGCTTGAAACTAAATATGCTAATTACTGATATAGAACCAACCACAGCCTGAGAAGACGGCGTGAGTTTAAACTGGTTGTGAGTCAGTGAAACAGCATGGTGAGAATACCCCTTTATGTTTCCCTGTAAAAGTTGATTTTATCTCTGATATTTTAAGTAGCCTCATTTTTTACAAACTCCCAAAGATGACTTGAACTACTAACTTGAAATACTCGTCTTAAACCTAAAGTAAAACATCCCCATCGGCCTCCATAGAAAATTTGTATTTTCGTCGGTCGGTTTTTAAATGTAAAAATTCTTAGAACATGTTCATTCATTGGTTATATTTCATGCAGAAAATGTACTTTTGAGGTAAATGAGGATGAAATACTCGTGTAAAAAACATCTAAAACATTTGTTTGTCATTTTGAAGTAATTTAAACGTACCCTTATACACTGTCCTATGGGAAATATAGATAGAATTCTCATGGTGGGAACTATTGTAATGTGTAAGAGAAGGATCGCTGTACGCATACCATTCTATGTACTATGACATGCGGTGTATGTAATAGATTTGTTTAATTTCAACATAAATATTCTGTGAAGTGTTTAAACTTCTATATGAGGTGTAGATAAAGTGCTAACACATATGTTTGATTTAATCTTGCTCTTCTCTGGCAAAGATGACTCTTCACTGGTATGATAATGACCTGGGAATTTTGCCAAATTGAATCTAGCTACATTTTTATTATATTTTATTAGGTTTTTCTACTGGGCAAAGTGCCCAGTCAAAAAAAAAAATATGGATAATCACAGCCTTAAGTGCAATCAAAATCAAGGCCACACAAGTATATTTGGTTCAATAGTAAAATCTGATATAAACAGTAGACTAATTGTACCACACTTTGCTAAGCTTTCCCATACAATCAATATGGCTAATGAGTTGGTGAATGATAATGTATACTTTTGTTGCTGATCTTTAACTTGATATTGAATTAAATCAAGTAACATGTTGATACATGCAATTAATCTATTTTTTGCAGGCAATAGGTTTCATATTTAAAGGGGATGTATCGCTTCCTTACTTCGGCTGATTCACACTTCTCTTGGCTTCTCAGCTCTGTGAATGCAGGGGCGTTTCTTCCCCTCCCAGCTGGATGACATCACCCCCCCCCCCCCTTCACTGCTGGCCTGAGACTCCCCTCTCCCCTCTGAGTCCACATATCACTGTGTCTCTCTCTATGCAGTCTTATTTTATAAGAGCTGTATACATACCATAGGCTGCATTCAATCTAATCTGAGCACTGATCTCTCACAGCTGGAGATGTATTACAGCTTTCTAAGAATGGCACAGATCTGCTATGCAGGAGAGTTAGGCACAGGGACAAAACTGTCATGTTTTCTCATTGTACAATCTGCTGCAGTCTGTTTCTGCTAGGTGTGGAGACAGAAAATGCTACGGCCCCTAACTCTGAGTCAGAGACACAGCTCCATGAATCGACCCAGGGGCTGTACAGAATGTAAATGAGCTCTCAGCTAGTGAATTGCAAGGAGGAGGAATCAGGAGGGATTCAACCCACACTGGAGATCAGTGTAAATAAAAACACAAGATAAGGGACACTGTGAGAACAAGGCAGCTTTGCTAATGACATCCAATTGCAAAGTTGCTTGTTTTCACTGTCCCCTTATTCTGAAGACCATTTAATGAAACGATAACACCCCTTTAAGGTCCACAGTTACATCTATCGAATACTGAATACAATAAAGTCCAAGACCTGCATATTTGCTTTCAACGGTGACAAAAATGAACATTTGTCCTGAATATAAGCACAGCGTTGAGATAACAACATGCTATTGCTCTTTTCATTTTGTCTGCTACATTGGAATAATTGTTGATGAACTGTATTACTGAAAATTTAAAAAAATGTGTACAACTTGGCAGCTTTTACTTGGTAGTTAGGAGATGCCAGTATTTCATGCCTGCTTCCCTTTGGTAGTTAATGGTCATAAAGAGATGTTTGCATAAGTTAGTGGTTACCTTGAGTGGTTACTAAGTTTCTGATGACATTTTTATTTTTAGATCTCCTTATATACTTGATAAGACCTGTTGTCATGGTCCGTGCCGCGTTCTGTCCTTCGCCGCTGCCTCTGCTGTTGCCGTGAAAGCTCCTGTAGCCGCTGCTTACCCACCTGCAGTTGCTGTGCGGCTTTTCCCGTGCTGGCCATGCTGCTCCTCCATCTTGGCTGCTGCCCTGACTCCTTGTTGCTCTATAGAGGGAGGCGGGCGCATCTCGCCTTCCTTTATTCCCACAGTGTGCAGCAGGGTTGGGCTTCCTCCGCCAATCCCCTTCCACCTGTGTGTTTATAAGCCTGCTTCTCCCTACACTTCCGGCCTGATCCTTGATGTTGCTTGTTGTGTCATGTTGTGTTGTTGCATGTTGTGTTGTTAGTGTCTCTTGTTGTGCTGTTGTTGCTGTGTGTTTTCTTATCTTGTTTGTTAGCACTCCGGTGTGCACACGCTCTCTTGTTTGTGTCCTTATGGTATCCTCTATATTTGGTTAGTCTCTATATTGGTCTCCTTGTGTCTTTGTCTGTGAGTTTCCTTGCCTCGTTCTCTGCCTGTGTTCTTGCCCTGTTTGTGCCTTGGTTCCTTGCCTGAGTTTAGCTTTAGTCTTTGCTTATGTTCTTGGTGTTGTTTCCAGTCTGTCTCTGTATTGTTCCTTTGCCTTACGTTTACCCTCCTGGTTGGCATCCGTTTTTGTCCTGTCTTTGTCTGTTTGTACCTGCACATACATTTACTCATAGTCTGCTTTATTTTGGTCCCTTATCCTGTTGGAGCCTAGCATTGGTCAGCTGTCTGGTCAGCTGCCACTGCTGGGGATTGCTCTGAGGTAGCACCTGGTGGCTGTTGGGGTAAGCCATCCTTACCATCAAAGGCTCCGTGAAGATGCCCGATGGCCACTTAGTTACGCCCCCTCTGAGCAAGCCCAGCAGTGGTCCATCTGCTCATCTGTTACACCTGTGATTCATTTGCACCCTGCTTCTGGTTTCTCCAGTGTCCCTCCCAGTAGGTGTGTCCCTCCTAGCAACACATGCTGTATATGAGATTTGTGTTTCGAGGAGGAAGTTGTCTTCACTAGTTCTCATGAATCAGAACACCTTCAGTCCTAGACATTTCATTTTCTTCAGCTCCTAAAGGATCACTTCTCCCTTTTGCTGACAGACACTGATGCTGAGGAATGTGTGATAGTCCTTCCCAAGCAGAATTTGCCATGGGTATTCTGTTTTCTCTTGACTCTTGTTCATAGCCTCTGTGATTCACCATGAGCCTGTTTTCTTTCTTCAGCTCTTATTTCTCCACTCTCATGCTGACAGACACTGATGCTAAGGAGTGTGTGATAGTCCTCCCGAGGCAGAATTTGTCATGGGTGCTCTATTTTCACTCTGCCTATGCCTATGTGATTCGCCATGAACTTATTTTCTTTCTTCAGCTCTTACGGGATTTCTTCACTCTTACTGGATTTCTTCACTCTTACGCTGACAGACACTGATGCCGAGGAGCGTGTCATAGTCCTCCTCATTTAGAATTTATCATGGGTACTCTGTTTTCTCTCTTTACTGGTTCTTAGCCTTTGTAATTCACCATGATCTTGTTTTCTTAAAGGTTTTCCAGCTCTTACAGGATTTCTCCTCCTTTATGCTGACAGATACTGATGCTGAGGATTATGTGATAGTCCTACCTAAGCAGAATTTCTCATGGGTGGTCTGTTTTTTCTGTATACTTGTGACTCACTTTGTGACTCACCTTGCTCCAGCAAACTGCCTTGTGTGTGCTTTCCTCTTTACCTACAGCCTGTGTTAGCTGTGGACCCTGATAACTTGGATACTTCTTGACCTTTCCACACTTTGATATTGTGTGTACTCTTCCCCCTCCCTGCTGTTATCTGTAAAAGTACCCAAACACCTTTAATAGGTGTCAACCGAATGCTTGTTGAGCTATAAGCTACTTCTCCCATTCTTCCTATACGTACACCACATACCATACGTTTTCCACATAGTCATATAGAGATCGAGCTAGTAATTAGCAATTGACATATGCAGCAAGCAAGATGGCCATCAGTACTCAACAGCAAGGTTAACCAGATGCACTTTTAAATGTTGCAAAAGGGGAATCCAGCGGGAGGTTTCATGTCTGCTTCCTGAATATCATCTTAGATCGAATTGTCTGAAATTTGAACTTAGTTGCATTACAGACATAGCCAAATGACATACATTGTGCTGTTTCTAAAGTACAACAGGCCTTTTTTTATGAAATCCCTATAACACCTAAATCCAGGACTATTACAGCAAAAACAAAGTTGGGGCAGCAGATAGCACATAAATTTAAGGAACAACAAATATATAACCCCTGTGTCTTACATCAACATCTCAGAGCATGCATTTGGTATAACACAGTTTATCATTTTTACCTGGAATGTTCTTTTCAATAAGTGTTGCAGCTTAATGTTGTAATAATGTGTGATGCCTTACAATTGAAGTACTAGCAAATTAGATGAGCACCATTAGGTTACATATGACTATAAATACAGTAATTGCAGTTAAAGAAGGATCAATTTACAGGTTTGTGGTACAAAGTATGCATAAAGCAACTATGACCAAAGGTGATTAATGTTTAAGGGCTAGAAAACACCTCTTCAGACCTATCTGAAAGCACTAAGAAAGAGTGGACACCAAAATATTAAACAACATTTTACTTTTTACATATATAGAGATAACATAATATAAAATGCCTGCCGTGTTTCCCAGAAAATAAGATATCCTCCGAAAACAAGACCTAGTGCGATTTTTTCAAGGTTAGAAATATAAGGCCTCCCCTGAAAATAAGACCTAGCGGCAGGCATTGCTACAAGAGCACCTATCACCTCCACACACACATTGATAGTAGATGAAAGACTTTTCAAATACATGTCATTAACAATCCAGAAGATTTAGCTCTGTATTACTGGGAGAAGGCTTTTACTTCCACTTTGTAAGTCAGGAGATCCTACAGGAAGCCGTGGAACATACCAACTGTGCAGGGGGAGCTGACTGCATTGCTGCTTGTACAGGGTGATCTGAGTGAGTCTCTCACTACACTGCAGGCACAGCAAACTGATGAGATGGTGTGACTGAGGTTACCTGTTGCTTCAGAGTTTGGCTGGTTATTCTGATGTCCATGATGACAGGACTACAGTATACTAATATATTAATACATTATGATTTTTTTGGTTCAACAATAAATGTGAATTCCTGTTCATGTAAAAATAAGACAACCCCTGAAAATAAGACCTAGTGCATCCTTAGGAGCAAAAAATAATGTAAGACACTGTCTTACTTTCAGGGAAACAGGGTATTACTGTTTTGGGAAACAAAATACACTGTCTGATTATATGGCACAAAAGAGCACAATTACTTGTCTGGGAACTATTACTGTTTGGTGGCAGTTTTTGTGTAGGGCACAAAGGGAACACTATTAGTGTGTGGGGTACTAAAAGGAGCACTATTACTGTGTAGGGCATAGAGGGCACAATAATCTTGGGGCAAATAAGAGGGCACTATTACTGGTTGGGGGGCACTATTACTGTGTGTCAGGAAGTTATATACCTGTGTGGTACACTAAGAGAGGTACTATTACTGTTTAAAACACTTTGGATATGAAGTTTGTATAGAGGTGGTGAAATGGAAGAGAGGGTGTCTGAAAAGCAAGGAGCCCAAGATGTTTGCATAGTAAATTCTGTGAAGAGAATCATGGCTGGAAGAAGTTATCATGGAGGTCTGACCAAAGTAAGTGAGTAAATCCAATCAGAGAAGAAATCACCTGTCATTATGCAGTGGTAAAATGAGGTCATGGTTTAGCGGCAATATTTTTCCACAGTGTTTTGTGGTAGGACAGGGACTGGTCATGTTTAGAAACAAATCTTAATCAAAATAAGTTGCTTTAAGGGGCTGCCTGCTCTGTGGCCCTCTTAACCGTAACTGAACATTGGGAAAATGTACGGTATCGGAACCAAGCTCAATATGTTTATTTAGTACCAGAACAAAGTTAGGTACATAAATATAATAAATACTGTACCAGAACCAAGCACCTTTCATTTATGCAGTATTAGTATCAAGCTCAGTACAAATATCAAAGAGAAAGTCAGGTAGCCCCTGCTATAAAAGTTTCAACCATGTAAAACTATAGTTTCCAGCATGACCTGAACAATAAAATGACATGATGTCAGTAACATACAGTATCTCACAAAAGTGAGTACACCCCTCACATTTTTGTAAATATTGTATTATATCTTTTTATGGGACAACTTAATATGTAGTAAGTGTACAGCTTTGGGTAAATTTGGTGTGTCCTCAAAATAACCCAACATACAGCCATCAATATCTAAATCGTGAACATGGACAAATTCTGCCCAAAGTGTCAATATTTTAAGTTGCCACCATTATTTTCCAGCACTGCCTTAACTCTCTTGGGCGTGAAGTTTACTAGAGCTTCACAGGTTGCAGCCACTTGGAATCCTCTTCCACTCCTCCAAGATAGCATCATAGATCTGGTGGATGTTAGAGACCTTGCTTTCCTCCACCTTTCGTTTAAGGATGCCCCACAGATGCTCAATAGGGTTTAGATCTGAAAACATGCTTGGCCAGTCCAGCACCTTTATCCTTATTTTTTTAGGAAGGCAGTGGTGGTCTTGGAGATGTATTTTGGGTCATTATCATATTTTAATACTGCCCTACAACCCAGTTTCTGAAGGGAGGAGATCATGCTGTACTTCAATATGTCACAGAACATGTTGACATTCATAGTTCCCTCAGTGAACTGTGGCTCCCCACACAGTCATTTCCATAGGCCAGAATGTAAGCTCTATTCAAATGTATGAGAGACTTGAATTGTTACAATGTTTTTTAAGTACTGTGCTTCTCCATTCTACTCCTCCTATTAGAGGATTTTAGATAATCTAGAAACTGTATAAAAGGCTGGCACTCACAGCCCTCAATCGTTCATGCATTGTGGCTCAAGCAGCCACAAACCATGACACTCTCACCACCATGCTTGACTGTAGGCAAGACACACTTGTCTTTGTACTACTCACCTAGTTGCTGCCACACACGCTTAAGGCCATCTGAATCAAATAATTTTATCTTAATTTCATAAGACCACAAGACATGGTTCCAATAATCCATATCCTTAGTCTGATTAGTCTGGGAAAAGGCTTCTTTCTGGGATGACAGCCATGCAGATCAATTTGTTGTGTATGGTCTGAGCACTGACAAGCTGACTCCCCAGCACTTTAAAATTTTGCAGCAATGCTGGCAGCCTTCGTACTTCTATTTTGAAAAGACAATCTCTGGATTTGACCCTGAGCACACGCATCTTCGGTTGACCACGGCGAGGCCTGTTCTCACTGGAACCTGTCTTGTTAAACCACTGCAGCCATCATGCTGCAGCTCAGTTTCAGGTTATTGGGAATCATCTTATAGCCTAGGTCATCATTATGTAAAACAACAATTCCTCTTTTCAGATCCTC
Source organism: Phyllomedusa bahiana (assembly GCA_025379985.1). NCBI lineage: Eukaryota > Metazoa > Chordata > Amphibia > Anura > Hylidae > Phyllomedusa > Phyllomedusa bahiana. Next base: position 32,604 of record JAODAL010010792.1, on the reverse strand, counting down.
AGACAGTTTTTTGCCATGAGGTACCATGTTGAACTAGACATGTATGAGAGAGTATGAGAGCGATAAGACCAAATGTAACACACCTGCTCCCCATTGTTACCTGAGAACTTGTAACACCAATGAGTCACATGACAACGTGTAGGGAAAATGACAAATTGGACAATTAGTCAATTTTCACTTATGGGTGTAAGTGAAAATTTACACCAAATTTACACTACTATACAAGCTGTACACTGACTACTTTATATTGTATCAAAGTGTCATATCTTCAGTGCTGTCCCATGAAAAGATATAATACAATATTTACAAAAATGTTTACTCATTTTTGTGAGATACCGTACATCATTGCTGTAGACCATATAGTGAATCTAGTACCAATGCAACACACTTACAGGGAGACTGCACAATGATACTAAGCAACTCACATATGACATATTCTCTGATCTTCTAGTGACTTCTCTAGTTCATGACTTGTCCTTGCAGGGTTTACAGACGATGTAATGGGCTTCTTACAGAACTTTTCCACACTCTATACCAGGGGTCTTCAAACTGCGGCCATCCAGCTGTTGGGAAACTACAACTCCCATCATGCCCACTATTATAGATTATATACATGCATGATGGGATTTGTATTTTCCCAACAGCTGGAGAGCCGCAGTTTGAAAGCCCTTGTTCTATACTAATAAAAATCATCATATTGCCACACACTGTTTCACTTGAATATAATAACGCCAGCATTATGCAGTCTGAATATAACTGTGCTACACATTATTCCACCTGAATACTAAAGTGCCATCACATACTGTACACCCTGCATATACTGTAATAGTACTGTACACTTTTCCCTTTGCATGCTGTTTCCCCTGTATATACAGATGTAGCACAACTAAACTTGACAAATAACGCACCATGACATTATGACGCAGGATGTTATCTCAACTTTTTCAATGCCCTTTGTTGAGACATAAGAGCAGGTAACATAAAAACGTGATATTATGGTCAAAGTAAACTCGGCTACATCTGTAGTGGCATAATGGCCTGACACAGGGTGCCCTCAAAGCTACATATTTCCCACATAATGCCATACAGCATTACCCCTCCCTCACAAAAATAATCAGCAATAAATTGAATTTCCAAAAAATGATAGTGCGCCACATTGCTTCCAAGATACTACAGTAAGTGCCATCCAAAGTTAAAGAGGTTTACCTAGTTTCTCACTACTGGAGCTCAAGTAACACCTTCTGGCCCCTTAGGAGTATCATCACATCTTTGCTCTCATGATAATGGGTCAATTAATGGCTTAAGTGATCACTGACTACATGGCAGGAGACTATGCTATGTGACTGTGCTATGCGAGCACATAATATGACGTTACTGTTAAAGGATAAAAAAGGAAAACCAGACAATAGCAGCAGGAGAGGTGAATACACAATAATCTGTTTCAATGCAGTCCCAGGCAGTAGGGGGTGTCCTCAAAATGTTGGAAAAAATCTGTTAATAAAAATTAAATAGGTTTTATCATCTCAGACATTTTTGGCATATCAACAGGATGCACCATAAATGTCAGACAGGTGTGGGTCCCACCCTTGGATCCCACACCTTTCTTGACTTCCATCTCAAATTGGAGAAGTAGCAGCGTTTGTCCGGTTAATCTCCATTCATTTCAATGGAAGTTCTGAGTACAGCTGGGCAGTTGCGTTTAGCTTTAATTCTATTGAAATGAATAGAAAGTGACTGCCCAAGTGTGGGAAATTTCAGGGGCCTGTTCTTTATCTATCAATATGCCATCTCATCTGTTCACTGCCTTTGTTTTAAGCTTTGTTTCTTGGAAATGACAAATCCCAAATTACAAAATTGCGTGCCCCAAATACTATTAAAAGGGCGGGGAGGGCAGTCATGGGACTAGGGCCCAAAACTGGGATGACTGGTAGGCAAAGGTAGGCAACCGGCTTTGCCTATGAGTAAAAAGGCACAAAAATGTAAGGAGTGTGCTCAGAAGCTGAGTTCACGTAATAACGGGGGAGGGGATGGGGGGGGGGGGTACCTGCTGTTAGTTACAGCCAGAAATTTCCTTTAAATTGCAGGCCCAGAATAACTCAGATCCGGGCCCTTTTAAACCTTTTTTGGTTGATGTGAATACATTCCTTTGCATTTAGAGTTTTACAGGGGGGAAACGGGGTCCGGGGGGTACCTCCTCCCATATGGCGATCAACCCTTGAAAGGGGGGGGAGGCGGGACCATTTATTTCCCCCGTCTTATTTCCCCTAATAAAACCCTCCCCGGCATTTTCCCCCCCAAAGGGTCACACTTTTCTGAAAATTTTTTTAGTGGCAAAAACCCAAAAAGGGAATTTAAAATTTTCCTAGTAAAAAACAAATGTAAAAGTTTTTTTTGTTTTTAAAAAACACCCTATTTTCCCATTTTACAAATAAAAAAAGGAAAAAATTAAACATGATTGATATCGCCACTGTAAAAGTTCAATCTGTTAATATATAATCTTATATATACTGCACAATAGGTGCCATAGAAAATACCCAGCCAAAATTGTGTTTTTTTTTTATATTTTGGTACCAATGAAAACCACACTTCAGTCCATAAAAAAACAACCTTCACACAGGTCTGTAAGTGGAAAAATAAAAAGTTATTGGTCTTCGAAAGTTTCATTGTATAGAAAATAAAAAAAACACATAAAAAAATTAGAATCGTACGGACCACAGAACACATAACATGTTATTTATACTTTACCTACAAAAAAGAAGGTCCAATTGTGTTTTTTTGCCGTTTTCCCAAAGCTGGGGGGGGGGCGCAGCAAAAGGGTTTAAACATTTGGGTTTTTAAAAGTCGGGAAATAAGAAAATACAATTTTTCCCAAGGGTGTGGGGGCCCCTTTTGTCCTTTTTTCCCTTTGGGCCCCAGAATGCCTTACCCGGGCAATTTTTGGGTTTCCGTCAAAATTTTTTTAAGGCACTTTGTTTTCATTTAAATAAACGGGTTTCCCTTTCTGTGTGTGTGTAAATTGTGTGTGTGTGTGGGTTTTTGTGTTTGGGGTTGTGTGTATGTGAAATGTGTGTGTGTGTGTTTTTATTGTGTGTGTGAGGGGTGTGTGTGTATTTTTGCATGTGTGAATTGGGGGTGTGGTTGTGCGGGGGGTGTGTGTGTATGTGTGTGTGTGAGGTGTGTATGTGTGTGCATGTTTTTTGGGGGTTGGGTTTGGGGGGTATGTGTTTTGGCGTGTGTGTGTGTATGTGTATTTGTGGGGCGTGTGTGTTGTGTGTTTTGTGGTTTTTTTATTTTGTGTGTGTTTTTCCTTTGGTGTTTTTAAAGTGGTGCTTTGTGTGTATGGGGGTGTGTGTGTTTTGGTGTGTGTGTGTTTTGTTTGTGTGTGGTGTGTTTTTTGCATTTGTGTGTGTGTATTTTCGGTTAGCCTCCTTTGTCTTTTTTTGTAAACCCCCCGTGTTTTTTTCAGAAAAAAACCGGGAGATGCTGTGTTTCCCCCCCCGGGCCTGAAAACCCATGATCGGTTTTATTTTTTTTTATAACAAAATTTGAAAAGCATCAGGGGTTTGGTCTATTAATGCACATTAATGATACGGACAGTACAAACATTAAGTATTTTGTTGTTGAGGTCACTAACATTTAACTAGCCTTTTTCCCCTAAGTATTTCCCTTAGGGCTTGTACACATGGAGTCCGTGTTACAGACACATAGGCAAATAAAAGAATATTCTTTGTGAATCCCTAGCACAGCTGTATGCCTTAGCCCTTAGGTTGTTTAGCTGTAAAATGTTTCTATCACATTGATTTTAGTCAAGTAGTAACCTTATGACCATGCACTGCTGTTTTATTCCCTGCTTCTATAGACCAGAACTTGCAATACAATTGCTATCTCCTCCTAATCGGAGTTGTCACTGTCATTAGTAAAGTGTGATTTGCATTGCAACAAAGTGAACTGTCACTTGTCCTTGAGTGCTCGTCCACAATGGCTGTTAAATAGCATCTGGCACGTGTCTTTTGTAAACCATGGCTAGGGCAAAGACCACCCATTGCTTGGCTACAGTTTCTGTAGCAACAGTTGAGCAGCACGCGCTCCATTATCCAACAATGCTACCCCCTCCACTCCCGCCGCCTCTGCAGGTGTGAGTCATGTTGCTTCAGAAGAGGGGGCCCCAGGGGTTTTTTAACTTTTTGGCTGTTTTTGGGGTATTTGGAGAATAGGTTTTAAATAAAAAACGAGTTGTATAATTACATTGAGTACATTCCCTTAAAACACTGAATTTTATTAAAATCCTGCCTTCAAAAAAAAAGTGAGTAATATGAAATTAAATGATATTTCATTCCTTCTTCTTTCCCTTTTATAACTGATGAACTAAAAACACTATGTAATAGTAAATAGGTGCAATACTTGTTAGGGGGTCATATAATTGCCATAGAAACCTGGCTGCTCAGCCTGCTGTTGTGTCCCTCAATACCCAATTATATTATTACTTTTAATGATAATCCAAAATAAAGCAGCAGTGGTACAGAAAATATGTAGTATGTGTGACCAGAAGGCAAAATGTCCCCTGGACGTTAATCATGTGGGTCACAATATGAGTTTAATGAACAGGAAAAAAGCAGGGGCTTTTTGGTTGTTGAGGGAAAAAAACCAAAACGGGGAGATGAAAAAGGGGAGTAACTGGGGGGTGAGAGGGAGGATTTGGATTACAGCCCGAAGCCATTTTATGCTGAAACATGGGCACTTTTGGCCTTTGGTCACAAAAAATAAAATTGTTCCGGTTTGGGGTTTTTTGGGGGTTTTTGGACCGTCTAAAAAACCCCGGGGCTGAAAAAACCGACGGGTTCTAGGGAAAACCAACCCTGCAGCTTCCCACTGCCCGGGGTTTTTTTAAAAACCCCCGGCCCGCCCAAAAACATTGTGCATGCAAAATTTTTCCCCGTTCGGTTTTTGGATGGAAATGTGCATGTCAATGGGAAGTGGGGGGTTTTTCCCCCTCTCATAAATTTAAAATTGGCCCAAAGTTTTAAACAGAAAATTTATCTGTTTTTGAGTGACATGTTCTCTAGGTTACTGTCCATAATCCCCCCCTTGTTGATTACACAGAAAGCGGGGATGAGACACCATTTTCAGACAGTGCAAACCCTTCCATCTTTTAACAAAAAATTAGATTTTTTTAAATTTTTTAAACCCTTTGAAAAACCCACTTGTTTTCACCCTGGGAGGTCAAAAGGAAAAAAATTTATTACGATTAAATCTCCTCCCCACAATGTCACGGAACCCAGGCCGTGGGCTTAGCTGATTTTGTATGGTAATCATGGCTTTTAACAATACCCCACGGGCCTTTTACAAAAAATTGTGAAAATAAAGCTACCGGGCGATTCTGTGAAACCCCCATGGGGTAAAAACCCCTTTCCCGAGGACCTGTGTTTAACCCCCGAATGCCTGCTGTAGAAAAATATTTGTGTGAAATAAAAATTTCTGGAGCAAATTCTCTTGAAAAGGCAAGTTCCCCCGGCTTATTCCGACGTAAATTGTGGGGGGGGGATTTGCCCCGCAATTACCCCGGCAGTCTTGCATCAGGGGCGGGGCGGGGTTGCCGGAAACTCCCGGGCCCCAAAAGGACTTCATTATTCACGGCGCTTTACAACGCCGAAAAAATAATGTGAATGTCACTTTCCCCCCGCCCGGGGGAAATTCTTAGGAGAACTGGGGAAATTACCTTTTAATCCCCTGGGATGATTCACCCGTAGGGGAAAGCGCAAATCCCCGGCGCGCTGAAAACGGCTAAAACCCAGCCCCAAAAAAACCGGTGAACGGGGGCCTTACTCTGTGTTTTTGCTGTTCACTAAACCCATTCAGATGGGTGTTAAAACCCGTTTTCAAAACGTTTTCCCACTGCACAAACTGACTTTGTTAGCATGATTGGAAAATGACGACTGGCAGGTACCCCCCCTTCCCAAACTGGCAACTCCCCAGCTCACAATTCAGTTTAAATTTTCCCAAAAAAGAATAACAGGGAACAGCACAGAGGTTGATTTTTGTTGTATCATAGGAAAAGGGTTTTTACAAAAACAAAACATATCGGGGAACACTACGGCCCTGCTAAAATTCTACAATCAATTATTGCACTACGACAAAATATATATATTTTTTTTAACTGGATATATTGAGAAAAATTTCACAGTTTTTGGGGGAAATTTCCGCAACGGGTCTGAAATTAAATTCTAAAGTCTTTTTTTTAATGGTTTAATCAGCACCCTTTCTTAAAGGGTAAAGTTTAAAGGGATCTTGTTCTTTGTCCCTTTTTAAAAAAAAAATTGGGACAATGGGGCCAACAAAATTTTTAAATTTAAAAAGTGAGTACAAAAATTTAACTTCTTAAATCCCCCCCCCCACCCACCCCCTTTTTGCAAGTCAGATTCTAAAAAGTTAGTAATCTAGGGGTCCCTCTGCCTTTGTAACTTTTACTCTAGGTCAGCAAACACTTGGGGGAACGAAAAAGGAGATAATATTTTGCAACTATTTACAGAGAAGAAGAAAAAAAAATTGAAAAAAAACCCTGAAAAGTCATTCATTCAATTTTGGGTACTTTCATCATGCAAGTTTTAATAGGCTTGTTATCATGAACTGTTTAAACCCGCCCAAATTAACCCTTATTCTTGTAAACAAGGTTTGGGAAAAATTTTTTACAAATTTTATAGGTTTCCCTTATAAATGTCCCGATATGATAATACAGGTTGGTTAAAAGCCGCAAACCCAAAGGCCCGAAACCCAAATGGGGGGCTAATATGGGGACTGAAAATTGACTAGGAAAATGATCAATCCAAAAACGGTTTTAGTCGAACCTCAAACTTTGGAAAAATTCGGTTTTTGAAAATTTGAGTCCCAGGGCCCCTTTCAGTCAAGGGGAAGATGTTTGGGTTTTTAATTTTTTTTTAACCTAAAACCCGGTGAGGAAAAAGCTGCAATTACCATAAAAAACAGTAAACCAACAATAACCCATTATACGCTTTGGGCCCTGACACATTGAAATACCTGTGGGGCCCCCCTAAAACATATTTATTTTGGGAGTGTTTTAATTTCGCCTTGAAAAAACTTTTCAATACTAGGGTTTTTTTAAACGATTAAGGGTTATTTCATAAAAAGTACTGTTTGTTCGCACCTCCCTGCACAAAGCAACTCGTTTGGGCATTACATAAAATACCAATGATATGCTATGGGGCCGCCCTTTGCGCCAAAAGCGCTTAAAAAAAAGGGGAAATGCACCTTTTTAGGCCCCATTAGGGTTTTTCTATGCAAGGGGATGCCTGATGCCCCAATTTTTGGGGATTAAAAGTACTTTCGGGCACTTTTTCACTGGAAATTTAAAAGCCCCTAAAAAAAATATTAAAAAGCATGTTTGAAAAGCAATTTTAAAAAGGGAATCATTTAAATTTTAACGAAAAGTAAAAAAGTTTTGGGTTTGGCCAAAATTCCCAAAAAATCGTGAAGGTTTGACTCGAAAATTTTTCTTTTCTCGAAAGGTTTTTGAACCAAAAACAAATTTACCTAATACTCTCTAAGCCCTTTCGTTTTCAACCCCGTAAAGGGAAAGTGCAGTTCCCCACAAAGGGGAAAAATAAGCTGGAAACTATTTCTTAAAGCCCTTTTTTTTTATTATGCGGGTAGTCACAAAGCATTTTTTCCCCCAAAAAAAAATTGTGGGTTTTTACGAGGGCCCTAAAGGTTTTGAATAGAAAAATATAAAAAAATGCAAACTGATTTATCTGGATGAATAAAAACAACAAAAAACCCAAAACCCACCGGGTTAACAAAATAGAAGTAAAATAATAACCAGAGGATCACAGAAGAGACAGTTTCTTTTTCTGCCAGCGTGTGGGAAAAAGCCCATATGTTTTCTGGGAAAATTTTTAGTTTTTATGAAGAAATTTCGCATGGAAATTAGGTAAAGGGGGTTTTAAAACACGGTCAGTAGGGGTAGAAAATTCCCTTTTTTGTGAAAAAGGGGTTTAAAACATTTTTGGTTATTAGTAAATGAACAAAAAAGGGAAACCCCCTGTTTTTGTTTAAAAGATATGTTGAAGTGGAAAGGGGGTCCCTCCCGTAAAATAAAATTTTATTTATCGGGGGGGCCCTGGCATTTTTAAAAAAAGAAAAAAAAAAGTACTTAAAATAGCTGTACCCCGTGCTTCGCAAAACCCAGCACTACATTCATCTTGACCACTAGGATCTCGTCCAGAAAAAAAGGAAAAGCTTAAGCTCCATTATTTTACAATGAAACGTGAGTGCTTTCCAAGAAACCCGATTTAGAAAACCCAAAAAGTAGCGGGGAGGTTGGGGGGCAAGTGACAGTGGGGAACAGCTGCTTTAAAAAATTTTTTTAAACTTTTTTGGATCAATCTGGTCTCAATTAAATATTAGTTTTTTTTTCTTAACTGGACCACCCCTTTAATAGGAAAAAAAATTAGTTGAAATTGCTTTGCTTTGTGGCAGGTAATAACTCCTTAAAGTAAATGTATCATATCAACCCTCTTTTTCAAGCAAAATAAAAGGGGAAAGGGGAAAACTTATATATTATCAGCCCTCCCTTAAAAGAACAGCCAGCTGCCCAGTTTTTAAATTTAAAGGTTTAAAAATTTAAGCCAGAAATTTTGGGAACAAAAGAAAGGGCATCTTTGGGGGTGTCCCCCCTATCCTTTCTATGCTGTTTTTGTGAAACATTGTTGTTTTGGGAGTAGATCCTTGGGACATTGTTTCACCATACTTTTGGGGTTAGAAAAAATTTAAATCGTTAATTGTTAAAGTGCTTTGGGTTTTGTGCTTACAATGAAAAATTAAAAAAATGTGCAAGTGCTTTTACTTTGCTGCCATATACTGGCTTATTTATGTGTATGAAAGTAAGGTCTTCACAATCAAGCAATATCAGTTGCTACTGGAAAGTACCAAAACAACTTGCCCCCCCACCAACCAAAAGTGGGAATAAATGGGGTTAGTTCCCGATGCTCTTTGCCAGGGGAGAGAATAATCACCTCAATGGAGGCTTCTGTTAAAGCCCCGTTGGTGGAAAACAAAATTTCTTGAAGTAATTTCACTCCCTATATCCCTCCAGTTCACAGTAGGGGGCAATTACCCCTTGCTCTTTAAATTTAAAAAGTGAATTTTTGTTTTTTTCCTAAAAAAACCCCCAAAACAGATTAAACGACAAAAGGGCCTCTTGTTACACTGACTTCTTTATGGCAAGAACCCAAAACAATGTTTAAATTCCCAATCTGTGAAATTTAAAATAGTTGTCTCTATCCCCCGCGATAGGGAACAGTTAAAGCAAAGTAATGAGCACTTTTTCCCCGTTTTGTTTTTTATTTTTGGGGGGGTTTAAATGAAGGTCCCCCTTTTTCAAACGAAGCAATTTTCTTTTGACCTGTCTTTCCCTAAAAAGATCTTTATTCAGTAAAATGGGGTCATCTGTAAACCCCGTTTTCCATCTACTTAAAAACCCATTTATAAAAACCCTCTGAACATTTCCTTTTCTTATACAAAGATAGCAAACTTACTTTACTGTGTCTTAAAGAGAGACTGTAACCTGCCATTACTGTTTCATAAACTATATGTAGTAAAGAACTGCAACATGTAACGTTCATGAGTGTATGGCTGTACTTAATTGCACCAACATCACAGGCACCCCAACACCAGGCATCACTACTATAGGAGTGAGGGTCGTAGACTGTCTCCAACTGTGAAAACCTATTCATTGACAAATGTAGTGGACACATGGGAAGTGTTCAGTGGTCCAGGGCTTCTCCCGCCACTATGATGACAGAAACTGCGGCCTGTGGAACTACAAGTCTCGTCATAACATCTATTGCCTTTCCCTGCAGCTCACGACAATCTGACCACCATCCAGCAGTGGGACAGAGGCAGGCAAAGCCAGTACATCTGGCCTTTAGAGAGATAGCGAGTACATACAAACAAAGATAAAGATACAGCTAGAGAGAGCAAGAGAGAGAAAAGAAGGGAAAGCTAGTAGCTAGTCACCAAGCCTGTGGAGACACAGGGAGTCCTCTATCCTGTTACAACATGAAGAGCCTAGGTGACCATAAGAAATATATGAGCAGGGCAAGTGGCAGCAATCTTGCTCAGTGTACAGTATGTTGTAGACAGAGAAAGACATTAATTGAGGTTTGCAATGACATTCCTTTCATATGAAATTATTGTAATGTGATAGTGAACACAATAACTGTGCATCTATAAGCCTGAGCAGTTAGTAAACCTTAAACTGCTGCTTTTTTAACTTAATTACTCAAGGGGGTGTTACCATTCCAGTTTTCAAGGGGTGTGTCTCTGCTTACACTGACATTGAATGGATAATGGAAGACTGTGCAGGAGCACACCACAATTGGTAACACCCAGCTGACACATTCAGTAATATATTTCTAAGAGGAAGAGAAAGTTATAAAATAAGATGTTCCGGGATTATTTTTATCACAAAGAACACATGTATTTACTAAAACAGATATACCAGGAATGGCCAAAGGTCCTCTTTCGGCATTACAAAGGTGACCATAGGTGTAACGTTAGGGGGGTATGGAGGGGACTGGTCCCCCCCACTTTTTTCTAGGACGGGGATGGTCCCACCCACTTTTTAGCCACTTCAATAAAAAATAATCCATATGAAAGCTTGAGGATACGGTAAGTGTGGAGAGCAGAGCACAGAGGAAGAAGTTAACCCTTTGCTTCCTATATTTCTGTGTATTGTGGAGAGACAGAGTAGGTAATAGCCTCAAGTGTCAGTGCAGAGTGAGAGCAACACTGATTGGTAGAACAGGAGTCAGCAGGGGCTACTTCACCAATCAGAACGCTGCTCACAGGCCAGCACACTCTGTATCTGGGGCTGTATCTTTCCCTACCATTGTATATCACTTCCCCTATGCTCAGCCCTCATCAGAGAAGAAGGGAAGCTCTTGCCGAATGCCAAATGCACCAGACTACAGGAGACAGGTAAGCAGGGGACAAGAGTGCTAGGTGTTGTGTGTGTATGTGAGTAGGGTATGTACTGTATATATATGTGAGATGTGTATATACTGTACAGCCATGTGTCTAGGCACATGGCTGTGAGTGCACGTCTTCCCTGCACTTACGCTCCAGGGAAAATTAAAGTGAATGGAGCCGGCTCAGCAGCTTTTAAGAAGTGTGGACTAGCCAACGCATACTTCTAAAACACCCAGCATATAACAGAGAGCACAATACACCCCGCTATACGCCGTGTGAACATTCCTTAAGGGTACGTTCATAAGGAAGATATGAATGCTGATTCTGGGGTGGATTCAGTGCTGTGTCTGTCTCAGAACCAGCATCCAATCTGACAGGAAACTGATTTACATTATACCCTATGTAAAATCAGCGTTGTCGTTTAGATGACACTGATTTTACTTGAGTATTTTCGGCGTGTACCGTCAGTGCCTATACAGAATTCTTTGAGGTGTTTTAATGCACTAACAGCACTAAAGGATAGGAGGGAGAAATCTGCGTTGGCAGTCTGGGTCGTTTGCTTGTCAAAATTCTGCGTTTGCAAGCGCCGAATTTCCAACAAGCAAACGGAACTGTCAATGCCGAAAAACCGTCATGTGAGCCCACCCCAAGAATGTAGTGTGTCTGTGTTCAATATATGTATGTAAGTATGTATATTTTAATATAATATAATATATAAAATAATATAATATATATAATATAATATAATAATATATATATTATTATATATATATATATATATTAATATTATAAAATATTATATATATATATGTGGAGATGTAGCTCACCGGTAGCAAAAACACACCTGTTCACAGTGTAGTTTTTAAGTCTCTTGGCCTTTATTCAGCCAAACCCATTATACAGCCAAGGAAAAAAAAGCAACGGGCTTAACTTCAGCCCAACACAAAAAAACAAATACACAGTTTCCCTGTAGATAACTCACAGTCTCTGTAAGTCCAGCAGTTCTTAGGTGTTTTCCCCCAAACCCAGATCAGGTATGTGGTATCCAGTGGACGGAAGGCTGCAGCTCGAACTTCCCCCGTCTGTCCCAGTCAGGCAACTTCTGACTGAGAAAACCCCACCACCAAACCTCCAAACTTTCCCGCCTTAAGTAGGCCTAAAAACAGGCCTGGATGCTGGGAGCAATCCACCCACCCTGCTTTTTTAATTGCTCCAGTAAAGCCCGACCAGATCGACTGCTATCCCGCAGTCATACTAACAAAAAAAATGCCCGTACCATATCGTACTGACGTACGCTAACAGGCTTTACTTCACCGAGATCAGAAACCTCGGTGACACGTTTCGACCATCAATAGGCACCTCGTGCCTTCTCACATAAACCCCCCCCCCCCTCTCCCCAAAGCCGGGGGTTTTGGGAAGGTCGGGCCACAACTGTGCACTTTAAAGGGGGCACTGCGTTTCCCTGCTGCTTCCGGGCCCTATGTTTTTACTTGAATGCAAAACCCGCGGGCAAAAAACCAGCGGGAAACCCGGGCATTTTCCCTTTTCTCCCGCACCCATGAGTGGGGCTGGTGGACACTAGCCTGAATTTCCCCTTCCCAAAAGGGGAAATCCAATCCCCACTTTTTGGCCAGACATTTTTTCCAATGGGGCATAACCCTTCTGCCGGGAAAAATTTTCCTACTTAGGTGATCACGGGGTGCTCTTCCCCTTTTTCTTCAGACATAAGGCCCCCAATCCCCCCTCGAATCTTTTTGGAAACCACAAATTCATGGAGAAGTCCGGGGTACAAAAAAAAAAATGGTTGTAAAAAGGCCTGTTTGAGAACCTAAAGCCCTCCTCCTCGGGCCCTTTTTTTTTTCACGTTGATTTCGTCCCTTGGTTTAAGTAGTAAGGGAACGCTATTTCTGCAAACTTTCGGGACAAAAAACCGCTATGTAGCCCACAATACCAAGAAAAAGCCCAAAACCGCTTCTTGTGGGGGGGGGGGGCCACCGGGACGCCTTAAATTTTTTCCCATTGGGGGCTTGATTTCCCCCTCCCCATATGTCCCCAAGGTATCGGGTTTTCCTCCTCCCTGGGGGGCAACTTAGTTTGGGTTTATCGTAAACCCCCCTTCCCTTTAAAGGCATCAGCAACCCTGGACTTTCCCGAGATGGCTTCCAGTCTTGATAAAGATCACAATGTCATTAGGTAGGCGGCCGTGTATCCCCTAGTGGGCGCAGCACTTGATCCATACCCCTCTGAAAGGTGGCGGGGGCCCCCTGAAACCCAAAAGGCATTTGAATAGTGAAAAAACCCCATCAGGAGTAGAAAAAGCGTCTTTCTTTAGTTTTCCTTTTTGAGGGGGGGTTGCCAAACCCTTGGGTGAGGTAAGTGTGAAATTTCCTTCCCGGACCTAATGCTCGATTAATTCATCTACCCGGGGCATAGGGTAGGATCCACTTTGGTTTCTTCATTGATCTGCGAAAATCGTTGCAAATCCCCATCTCCGTTTGGTTTTTGGCACAAAAACTTGGGGCTGGCCCCTCCATCTTGGACCTCTCGTACCCCTAGTCTAGCATTTTCTGCACCTTTTTGGAAATGACCTCCCGGGCGGGCCTGGGGACTCTATAGGGCTTCGTTTACTTCACATTGGGGTTGGGGGGTTTCCATGCTCTACAATGGTACGGCCAGGGTACGGTAAACAGGTCTCGATTCTTCTGCAGCATTTCCCCTACATTGTTGCTTTTGGGAGGGGGATGGGGGTCTCTGAATTTTTTACGGCTTCTATGTGGCCTCTGTTTTGGTCACCAAGCAAGAACCCCGGGAGGCCTTTTCCCCCTTCCGGGTTTTATCAAATTTACGTGGAAAATTTAAAAAGGGTTTCCTTTTCCCCTGGCTGGTGGACCTTATAATTCACCTCCCCACCTTTTCAACTATCCGTAGGGCCCTCCCTTAGCGAGAAATTTGCTTTAAATGGTGGGTAAAATACTGTACCCTGTCTCCCTTTTTAAAAGTGTTTTTAACTGGCGGCCTTTTATAATCGGGCCTGGTTTTTGTGCTTGAAGAAGATGCTCCTTGACAATGGCTACCCTGGACACCCTTCCCCTGCATTGGGGCCCATGCTCCATACGTCCATGAGGGGTGACTCATCTCCCAAAGTTTCCTTGGCCACATCTAAGAGTCCTCTGGGATGTCTCCCATACAAAAGTAAAAGGGGTGAAACCCTGTGGGGATGGGGTACCTCTCTAATTGAGAAAAAGCAGGGTAGGTAAGAGGCAGTCCCCAAAAACCCCCCCCATCCCTTTCTCCCTTTCCCCAGCATGGCCCTTTAGGGGGCTTGTTAAAAAGTCAACGAAACCTCCGTAGGGAGGTGACTGAAAGTGCGCAGCTGCGTAACTTTCAAACCCCCTTTCCCCAGCCCCTCTTACTTCGACTGAATGGGTTTCCCTGATCCGTTAGTCTTTGGGAATTTTCCCGTGCGGGAGAAAACATGAACAGTCATGCAATATTACGGGGAGGGGGTTCCGAGAGGGAGGCTCGGTAAACGGGGGGGTAATAAAAATGACCAGGATGTACTTGACCCTCGCTGCTTTACCAATGGCCCACCAGATCCTCGCTATTTTACAAAAAGGGGGTCAAATGATTGTGCGGAAACCCGAGGGCTCGGAAAAGTGCTAACGGGGGTGGACCTGGCAGGTGGGACCATTGGCAGAAATCCTAATCTCCCCCGGGAAAAACCCGGCCCAAAAGAAACGCTGTAGATCCCCTCGAGTGTTTTGTCTGCACCCAAATTTCCCCCCCAACCATGGGGGTGGGCCATATTCAGGCCATACTCCATAGGGGCCCGGAACCAAAAACTGTTACCACCTCATCCCGGGTTTTGGTGCCGATACAACAGGCTTGTTCAGGGCAAAAGCGGAAACCGACTCTCGGCCCCCCAAAACCTGGGGGATCCCGTTGAGAACCGTCACTTTTCCGGGCCCCTTTTAGGGTCAGTCCTGAAATTTTGGGGGGAGACCAAAATTTTGTCTAAAACCTTTAATGGGGACAGGGGTCGCGATGGTCTTTCCCCATTATCTCCACCAGGACTGAAAAAGGGAACTCTGGAATTTCTTTGTTTCCCCGCGGGTGGGCCCGGCACCCGGGGGGACTTTGGGAGAGGTTTTCGCCACAGGGCCCCGAAAGAGGACAGTCACGGCCCACAATCACATCGTTTGCAATAGCCCTGACCACTCCAACATTTTTTGAAGGGTACCCCACCGTCTCAAGTTTAACTGGGCCATGGGTAAACCCTTGTGTCCCCTGGTTTTCACGTACCCCCAATTTTTTCCCGGGGCCCAAAACTATGGGGAGCGAGGGTATAGAGTGACTAAACTCCCGAGCCCCCGAATCCTGGACATGGTGCCCTTCACTGTAAGTTTACACATCTGGGGTTCTTCCCCATTTGGTTAAAAACACGCCCGCACGCTGGATGGCAAAGGGGAACGGGCGGGTTTTTCAGAGAGTCCATGGGCTTTCCCTGTGGGGGACTTTACCGCTATATGTCCCGGTCCCCCCATTCCCGCACACAATTTCTGGTCATTCCTTTTGGCACCGGGTTCTGGGGCCTCCCTGGGCCTTGGCGCGACCCTCCCGGGAGTCTTGGCTCCTGGCTTCTGTAGTCCCCGTCTCTCCGGCCCTCCCAGTCAGGGTTTTTGGTTCCCCGGGCCCCCCAGCGACCCCCAATAACGTGGAAACCTTTTAAACCCGTCCCACTGGTCAAACCGCCATCTGCGGTCACCCCGGCCCCCAGCAGAAGAAGCGGCAGCGAGTGCAAAAAGCGGTTCCCTAACTCCCCCTCCACCATTTTTCGCTGGGGAAACATATCTAGGGTGCAGCCCTTTTTGGACAGATGTTAAGCAAAAAGTGCGACCCCGGGGGTTTGGCCTTACTGTATGCCCCCGGTGTACCTCTGAGCCCCGGGCCGCTAACTAAACCCCCGACGCCCGGATCTGGTTTTTAATTTGGGATATTTCCCCTTAGCGTCCTGTTTGGCGAGGTGTAGTAGGCCTTTTGGGGCTCCCCAGTAGATAAGGGGGCCAAACCCTCAGCCCAAATTTCTCCCGGGGGTGGCCTCCCGGTGGCGACTCGTTCGAACACGGTGAGGAAAGCCCTCGTGTCATCTTCCCGGGGTCATTTCTGGGAAGGTTCCCCCCGAGCTTTTGCTGCTGCGCTGTGGGTTGCTGCTCTGCAGATTGCTTGAACCAGGTGCTTAATAGCTCCTCCATTTCGCAGTTGTAGCTTGGCTCTGTGCTCTTTGCCCAGGACATACACAGCGGATTGGGGGCCCCTGCCCCCAAACTTTTGGAATGTGCCACCCCGGAACAAAAAAACACTGTTCACAGTGTATTTTTTTAAATCTCTTTGGCCCTTTTTTTGCCCCCGATTATACAGCCAAGGGAAAAAAAAGCATACGGGCTTAACTTCAGCCCCAAACAAAAAAACAAAAAAACAGTGTGTAGTAACCCATCTCTGTAAGTCCAGCGGGCTTTGGGTTTTCCCCAACCCGATAGGGGATGTGGTATCCAGTGGAGGAAGGTGCACTCGAACTTCCTGTCTTGTCCCAGCAGGCAATTCGATGAGAACCACACCCTCCTCCAAACTTCCTGCCCTTGTGCCTCAAAAACCAGCCTGGTGCCTGGGGCAATCCACCCCCCCCTGCCTTTGAATTGCTCCAGTAAGCCTGACCCGATCGATGCTATCCACAGTATACTAACAAAAAAAATGCCAGTACCATATGTACTGATAGGCTAACAGGCTTACTTCACCGAGTCGAACCCCGGGACACGTATCGACCATCAATAACTGCACCCCCGTGCCTTCTCACAATTAATTATAACACACACCACCAACACACAATTTTGAGGTACCTTGTTAATATTTAGTCTCTGGGGTACATTTTAATGTAATATTCTTGGGGTACATGTATAATGAAATAATCTCTGGGGTATTGTGTAAGAATATCTGTTGTACGTGTTTAGGTGTAATCCTTGGGGTTGGGGAATAATGCTTAAAATCTGGGGTGCGGTGGTAAATGATCTCGGGGTAAATGTGTAAAGTAGAATCCTGGGGTTGGGGTGTAATGTAATTTGGTGTAAAATGTGTAGTGTAATTTAGGGGGAGTGGTTTAAAGTAGTAATTTTGGGGGAGGTTTTAATGTAAACTCTGGGGTACAATGTTAAAGTAATCCTGTGGTACAGTGTGTAAAAGTAGTAAATTTTGGGGTCGGTTTAATTAATCTTGGGGGCGTGGTAATGTAATGTAATTTTTGGGGAAAAGGTGTAATTAGTAATCTATGGGGTATGATGTGAATTAATCTCTGGGGTACGTGTGTAATGTGTCTCTTGGGTACAGGGGGTAAGTAAAGAATCTTGGGTTACAAAGCGTAAAGTAAACTCTGGGGTACAGTGTAATGTAATCCTTGGGGTAAGTGTGATTAATTTTTGGGTACAGTGTAATGTAATCTCTGGGGTTTGGGGTAATTTAAAAACTCTGTTGTAAAGTGTGTAATGTAATCTCGGGGTAAATGTGAATGTAATCTCTGGAGTACCGTCAGTAAGTAACTTGGGATATGGTGTAATGTAGGGGTCAGTATGTATATACTAAATTTTTGAATAAGTGAATTATTTTTTTAGTACAATGTCAAGTAATTTCTAAGGTGCAGTTAGAAAAGTAATTTCGTGGCCCCCATGTGTAATAAAATTTAATTTTGGGGTGCAGTGAGTGTGAAATTTTTTCGGTGTTGGTATGCAAAAAAATACTTTTTGGGGTACGTATGTGACATAAGTGATTCTTGGGGTACAGTAGTTTTGGTTTTTTATTTTCCTCATTCTTTTGGTGTAAAAACCGTGATGGGGGAAATGGAGGGTTTAAGTGAAATTTGCTGCATTGCACAAAATTTTTTTTTTTCCACTAGGGGGGAAATATTTTAGGGGGGGTTCGTTTCATTGCAAGGGCTGCTTTTTAGCCCCCTCCATCTAAAATTAAATTTTGAGAGCCATCATAACCTTACGGTTTTCACCAAAAATGTTTGCCATAAGGACTCTGCCAAACCTGTGGGAGCTCACAGCACTCCTCAGACCCCCTAGCGGGTTAAAGGGCCGCTTCACTGGGGAGAGGAGGGAAAAGGGAAGGGAAGGGAGGAAAATGAAAGGGGGGGCGATTTAAAAGGTGTGAGGGGAGGGATAGGAAATCGGGGAGAGGGGAAAAAAATTGGCCCCCCCCAAATTTTTGAACCAAATTAAAACCCCCCTGAAGGTGACACTGAAAAGTGTTCTAAAAGCATTGACATTAATGCCTCACTGATGTTAAATTTGGGGAAAATCTTTTAAATTTTCATACAAAAACCAACAAAAACTACCAGATTACAAACAGAAAATTTTTGTCATAAGCACAAAACCTTTCAAAACAAAATAAATTTAATGAGAAATAATTAAAACGACTCTGGACAGGGGTTTTTGGGAGGAAATTTTAAATTTTTATGCCCTCAGAGTTCTCCTTTAAAAGAAAATTTTAAAACAATAAAGTAAAATGAATTCAATAAATAAAAAATTTCCCCCTTTGAAATTTACTGCCCCTGTT
This sequence comes from Phyllomedusa bahiana, assembly GCA_025379985.1. Classification (NCBI taxonomy): domain Eukaryota; kingdom Metazoa; phylum Chordata; class Amphibia; order Anura; family Hylidae; genus Phyllomedusa; species Phyllomedusa bahiana. The sequence goes on along the minus strand of JAODAL010010792.1, from coordinate 14,016 downwards.
GTTAATTTATAAATCTGCATAAAAAATGTGTATTAAAATAAGCTGAGCAAAAAACAGATTGTAAAGCACTCTGAAGGTCAAAGATTAGGGATGTCAATTAGCCTGGAGAGGGGTTTTTGGATTTTGGGAACTGGCCCAGAAGGGACAAGCTATAGCTAACTAAGCTTGTGTAGTAATTAAAATAAAAAAAAATACGGAAATTTGGTTTGGGGGATTTTTATGCTAAATTTGAGGTAGATTTACAAAAATTTAAAAAATAACTTTGCACTGTCATTTTTTTTTTTTTTTTTTAAAAAAGAAAAGTCAATGAAATAAATTTTTCCCTAATGCATTTTTAACTGGGGCTCAGAGGGAGTATAAAGTAACTTTTATTTCCTGCTCTTACACAAAAGAAAGGTCAAACGATGGGAAGCAAAATTTTTTTTCCCATCAGTTTGTACTTTTACAAGGGAAAACCCAATTTTAATCATTTAAAAACATGGGGCTAAAATGAATAAGTTTTCCAATTTTTAAGCATTACATGACCTTGGACAAAGATTTAACCCCCCCAATTGGGTTAAAACTTCCCCAATACAATTAAAAATGTTTTAAATGGGCACTACTTAGGGTTTGGGTTTCTTTTATGTTTACATCTTGGGGAAAAGTTTTTTCCTCCACAAATCAAAGGGTGGGTTTAAAAAATTAAAAATACATGAAACATAAATTTTCATTGGCTCAAAAGGTGCCAGTCTATGAAATCTAGCCGCCCAGGAGTTCAAACCATAGAGGAAAGCAACCAGAAGTGAAACAACACTCTGGATGAAGATTCAATGATACATTTTACTGCAGTAAGTTAAAAAGTCACAAGCACCATTCTATAAATTGTTGAAAGCCTTTTTCAGCAAGATTTATGGGTAATGGAGACAGGAAAAGTGGAGGAGGCAGGATTCGGTAACACACTTTTGAAAGCCGGGAAAAAAAGGGGTGATGCGCTGCTGAGGGGTGGAGGCCCCACCCAATTTGCCTCGTTTTTTCCCGGGTTTAGTGAGGTCACCGGGCATTGCCCCCTTTCACCTCCTTTTCTCTTTTTTCCAAAAAATTCTTCCCTTGAAAAATTTGTGTCACCAATTCCCCAAAGCACAAAATGTTGCTTTTTTATACACCTAGTTAAACCCTTTCCTTTTGGAAAATGCTGTTTTGGGGCTTCAAAATACTTCTGTTATAGCGGGGGATGTAACATCATCCCGGCCCAAAAGGCCAAATGCACCCCTCAAGTGCCCCTCATGGTGCCCCCCCGGGCCATCAGGGCACAATCGGTTTTTGGCTCTTTTTCATCCCACTGTTGGTTTGGCACTATATGGTGACACTTTTTAGGGTTGGGCCCCTGAAATAACTGGCAAAAAAGGGGCTGGATGTCCCTTTTTTAAGCAACCTAAATGAGAAATCTAGTAAAAGTAGCTTTTTGTATTATCCCCTGCTTTTCTTTAAAAGGAGTTTTTTATTTTTTGAACAGTCATGGTATAGCAAAAGATGTCCCCATGAAATGTTCGAACCCCCCAAAGAGGAGGAGATAAAATTCCAAGGGGCCCAAATTATATGGTAAAAATGTATTTTTTTTTGAATTTTTTAAAAACAGCCACTTCTGTAGCCTCCAAAAACTATGATGAGAATAGGTGTCTCATATCCTCTTTCTGGAGTATAGAGGAGGGGACCCCCACCATTCTGATCTCTGGCAGTTCATAAAGTGAAAGCAAGACCTATCAGCCATTTTGGGTATTTACAATTGAAGTGCTATAAATGTCTTAGATGGGGAATACCTCTTGTGAGGAATATGACAAAAGTCAGCACCCCCAGGTCTAGTAACTTCACCTTGGCTCCCCATGCGAAACCTTTCCCTTGGGAAACCCTCAATTTAAACAAAAGCAGCAGGGAATCAGACCCTCAAAGGGCCCTATAATCTCGTTATTCCCTTTGCCGGGGCCGGGGTGACATGTGCTCAAGAGGAGAGAACAAAAAAGATTAGAGACACCCGGTGCCGAATTTCCCATACAGATTTTGGGAAAAACGTGCTAAAAAGAAACCCATTTTTCATATTTTTTAAATATGAAGTGTCCCATATGCATAGCTGTCACTCCCTAATTCATAGAACCCATGGATAGGGAGAAATGGGAAACTGGTACCAGGAACAGAGCATTGACCCGGTGCTCAGTACTCAGTTCTCAGTCATAGCTTGGACCCACCTGATTCTGATGGTACTAGGGGCACGAAGCTGCAGCATTGTTCTGCTGCGATATGGTCTGTTTCGTGTCCGAAGCCAAAAACAGCATGACCCATGAGTGAGGAGAGTGTAGATCGTCCCAGGGGCATGAAAGGGGGAAAGGGGTTTTTGAAAAGGGGGGGTTTTTTGGAAAGGGGTTTTTTTGGAAAAGTTTGGGAAAAAATTTTTTCCCAATTATGTCAAAGGCCAAAATTTGGCCAGGTTTGTTCCCCCCCCTTTTTTTTTAAAAACCCTTACCAGAAGTTCCGACCCGGCTGATTTTTGCTAGGACTCACAAGGAAACATTAAAAACTTTTGCGGGCTTTGTTAAAACATCCCTCCGGGTTATTTTTGGGCCCGGGCTTATAACTAACGAGGAACGGGGTGGCAATCTGGGGGTAGTTCTGTTTCCCCAAATTGTAAAAAACCATTTCCCCCAACCCTTCACGGTTGTGGGCAGGGGGGTTTCCTCTCGACCCCCTGGGTCTTCCTGTCCCCATGTGGAAGGGGTTAAAATAGAAACCGTATCCGGTTGACCATGCGTACCTCTTGGGTGAGTGCAACGTCACAAATACACCCCAAGTCAGCCTGTTGGCCCTCGAGTTGGCACATGTCTTCCTCATACCTCTCTAAGATTACTGCAGGCCCTGGTGAGGTACCATATGACAAAATGGCCCTTGGACCAGAAAGTGTTGAGCACCTCTGGTCTATTGTATTAGCATCATATTATGCATGTAGTATGTTCTTTATGTCAATATGGCTTGTTGTCATCTGAAAACTAATATTTTATAGGCTATGTTTGACATTATTGTAGAAAGTAATAAAAAAAAAGCCCCTTAAAAAAATCTTCTTTTTTGGCATTTGGCAAATATAAATAATTTTGGTTTTCCAAATGATAAAAAAAGGGAAGGGCTTTTCTGTATTATTTAATAGTGAAAATAACAGCATATGGTCTGTTTATATAGTGTATGTAAAAATTTTGGTTTAAAACTTTAATCTATCTATTTTTCTTCCCATATATACACATGTGGGTTATTTTATATTAATATTATAATATTGTTGGTTTATATATATATATATTTAAAAAAAAATATATTTATATTATTTAAATATATATTTAATATATTTTATATATCAACAGGACTTCCCCTGCAAAATCATCGGCCAAACCATTGCCCCAATGTCAAAATATATATATATATATAAAATATAATATATATATATTATATATATATATTTAATAATTTTTAATTTGGTTTTTGGTTCCCCCGGGATGATTTTGCAGGGGGAAGTCCTGCCTGAATAGACATTTCCACTGAAAAATGGGGACTCAGTTTGTTGTTTTAACAAAAAATTGGGATCTGGTAAATGTAAATAGTACAAGTAGATGCTTTTTCTTTAAGCCAATTTTTTTCACAACAGAACACATATCAAAAGTTGAAAGACAGTTTTCCCTTTCATTTGAAAAAAATAACTAATTTAGAAATTAAATGCAGCAACACATCTCAAAAAAGTTGGAACAAGGTCAACAGAAGATTGGAAAATAAAGGGCACTAATAAAAACAGCTGAAAGGTCAACTTTTAACTAAGTCACATGGCTGTGCATAAATAGAGGATGGGAGGATGGGAGGCAAAGTCTCTCAGAAGCAAAGATGGTAAGAGGTTCACCAAACTGTAAAGCTGCATCTAAAAATTGTGGAACAATTTCAGAAAAATGTTCCTTAACGTGGAATTGCTTAGACTCTTGAGAATCCTGAGAAATCCATATGTACAAGGGACAAGGCCTACAGTCAGTATTGGATACTTGTAATCTACAGGCCCTCAGACAACACTGTATTAAAAACAGGCATGAGTCAGTCATGCAAAGCACTCTATAGGCTTAAGAATAGTTCCAGAAATCACTGTCTGTAAACACAGTTTGCTGTGTGATCCACAAGTGCAAGTTAAAACTCTATCATGCAAAGAAGAAGCCAAATATCTGGAACCAACATAATCTGTAAATTTTCTCTGGGCAGAAGCTATAGTGAGGCAAAATGTAAAACTCTTCTGTGGTGATATGAATCAAAATGTTACATTCTTTATGGAGATTGAGGTTGCTGTGTCCTGCGAGCTCAAGAGGAAAGGGACCATTCAATTTGTTAATAGTGCACAGTACAAAAACCTGCATTTCTAATGGAATAGGGTTGCATTAGTGTCTATGGCATGAGCAGCTTACACATCCTAAAAGTCAGTATCAATACTGAGCATTATATAGAGGTTTTAGAACAACATATCCTCCCTTCCAGACAACATTTATTTCAGGGAAGGCCTAGCATATTTTGGCAAGATGAAGCTAAACCACATTCCATCAGAACAGCATGACTTCGCAGAAGAAGAGTCTGGGTGCTGAACTGGCCACCTTCAGTTTGACCATTTACCAATAAACATTTGGTACAATATGAAACACAAAATCTGATAAAGAAGACCCAGGAATGTTCAGCTAGAATCCCAGACAAAAAAAAGGATAATATTCCTCTCACACAACTCTAGCAATTGGTCTCCTCACTTCTCAAATGTTTACAGACTGTTGAAAAAGAAGAGGGAATGCTCCACAATGGTAGACATGGCTCTGGCCCAACCTTTTTGAGATGTGTTACAGCCTTCAGTTTCAATATTAGTTATTTTTTCTCAGGTGAAATGGAAAAATGTCTAACTTTAACTTCTGATATATGTTCTATATTTGTTGTGAATAAAATATGGCTATAAAAGATTTAGAAAAAGTAAAATGTGCAGTGCTCACCCAGAGAAGTTAAACATATGCTAGGACCCAGGTGTTATTTTCAGCTTACTGCACAGATCTTTGAACAGCCAGTTGGTGCATGCAAGGAAAAAATTCTCTGTTCCAAAGCATAAGATATATGGTTCCAGCATAATAACAGCCTTCTTTATTTACATAGAAACATCCAGAGACATGAATAAAACTTGTGCCTGGCATCTGCTGACGCGTTTCCAGGTCCATGGAGCCCTTGTTTTTCTTATAAGAGATTTCCACATTTTTGTATTCTTGTTTTCTTTGCATTTTACTCTTCTGGAATTGGGGTTTGTAGTTTTTGTCTCTGTTCTGACTCATAGGTCCCAAGTGGGGTGAGGGTGTCCATGTACTCTAATACAGCAAATGGACAAGTCATTTCATCTGTTTTTATACAGATTCACAGATGAAAATATTTGGAAACTTGTTACCAATTTACTTCACTATGTTTCATATCAATATAATCAATCATCAAAGAAATAAAATGGTTAAGGAACGACAGACCATGCCAATAATTTCAAACCAGCTGTCATTCACATATGGCTTGTATAAGAACTCCCACACCACATCTAGTGGTTTGTCACTCTGTAATGTATTAGTGTGGATTTGGCTTGAAACTAGAGAAACTCCCATTGACACATTTTAGTGAATTATTCATCCTCAATCAAATTTGACTCATGCTCCCCATGTTATTAGCACATTGCCTTCTGATCATAAATAAGATTCATTAGAAATCTCCTGAAGCAATGACCTCTTCTGAGATTCTTCTCCTAAATGGATAATGTTGTTTTATAATGTCATTGAATGCTTAATGTTCAGCAGGTAAAATATCAGAATATAATTGAGATCAATTATTAACCCTTTCAATGCTGACTGGCCGATTTTAAGCCAACTGCTATAGAGCAAATACTTTCCTGAATCTTATGGACAAACTTATTCCAGTATAAGAATCAGCATTCATACTGATTTGGTAACTGAAAAAATGTGCTGATGGCCACTCTACAACTGGGACTTATGGTGTTTTTTCACTAAAAGTCATATGCTTCACATCTGTAATTCAAGTCAATAGTGAAAAGAATATATTGGATGTCAATACAAAAGGTTTCTACTTCAGTGTAAACTGAGGATTTACTAATAAGGGATATTATTTTAATTGATGTTATCAGCATAAAAGGGTGGCCATCATTGTGTCTCGACCCTCACCAATTTTCAAAGAAAAAATAAATCAGTGAAGCTCTCTTGTGAGCATGGTGTCAAAGTTTCAGACAATACTACAATAATAACAAATAGTATTATACACAATTCCTCACCCCTCTGTTTTAGGATTAAGTGTGGCTTCGAACACATGGATCTCCAATAATGTCACCACCTTATTATTATTACAAACTGGAATTAATTATTTATCAATCTCTACATGGCAAACATTACTATCAGATGGCTGTAAGTGATATAAAGGAGCCCATATTGTGATTTAACAATACGTAGCTTCTAGTTTCTTCTCTTTAAAAGCAACAGACAGTCTACTAATTTCAATAGGGTGGCAAATAAAGCTGCAGAAGATCACTGAGAAGAGTATGTGTAGGGTGCTTTCTCTTAGATCATCTAGGTATTGGGGGACTTAGCAAAAGCAAATGGATTGTCTTAACCAGACAACACCTTTATATGATGCTTTTAAGTTGTCACAAGTCGCACCGTGGCCCCTATTCAGGTCCATGGGCATGCTTGTGTTTCCCCTGCTCTACACACACTTACCTCTTCATGCTCCTGATTCGCTGTGATCTTCTGCTCTGTGCCAGAACACGCGTCCCTGCTCCGTAGGGCGTATGTACATCACTCTGCGAATATTTCCTGCTGCTGCCATTTGATTACGTTGCCTACTGCCTGCCCTGACCATATTACCTGTCTCTTCCTAGTGATTCTATACCCCGTTACACCCTGGCCACCACTGCAAGCAATATTCATCAAGGGTGGCGACCTGAGAGTCTCCCACCGCACAAGACCAATCGGCCTTGCGGTGGGCTCTGGTGAAGACCTGAAGGCTCCTTAGACTCCACTCCCTTATACCATCACTTTTGATGGTCTAGCAGATCCACTCTACATCTATATACAAGCAAAACGTACATGGTTACTGTGTCTAAGGCACTAGTGATGTTTTTCTTATTAGTGAACCAATAAACATTTACCCATAACTGGGGATAAAACTCACTCAGTCACTATAATTTGTAGCTTGGATCTGCCTTTTATAAAAAAAAGCTTTCTTTTCCCAGGGCTAATGGCCTAGTGAATAACATTTTCCCTTTAGTAATTCAGAGGTTAATATTAGTATTCCAATATGCAGATCCCAGTATTAGTGTTTTAATTTTCTTCCCTGGTGGACAAGTGTATTGTCCTTGGTACGTTAGAGGTATCAAGCTAACTCAGTCACTAGTACATTGGTAGGCTAGAATCTGCTCTATGGTGACCCAGTGCTTTTCTATCCAGGTCATAGTGGCCTAGTGCATAACATTTCCCCTCTAGTAATACAGAGGTTAATGTTAAGTGTTTCCATACACAGGTCCCAGGTTTTCTTTTTGTGTTTGCTGTTTGTTAAAAATATATAGGTCCCAATTTCAGTGTTTTCACCTTTTCCCTGGTGTCCAGTGGCTTACTAAATAGACACTTGTACCAAGGTTCTAAAAACAAATTTTGGCTACCACTGGCCATTTGGCTTTCCCATAATAAGACCAGGGTTTTGTTAGGGTGCGTTCAAATGGCAATGACAAAATACTGGTTGGACTATCTGACCGGTATTATGTAGTTTTTTTGCACGAAAGGGGGGCAGCTTTTGTCAGTGGTTTGCGGATTCAGCTGTTTCCTTTCACATTCACGTGTTCATGTTCTGCCTGAAAACCAGGTAGAAGAATGAATATGTTCTAAGTTTTTCGTTCCGCAAGTGGTGTAGAAAACCGTCCAGCAGAAAATCTGTGCAGTGTGAACAACTGCATGGATTTTCTACTTAAGTCTATGTAAAAGGTTGACAGTCGGTTTACAGAAAACCGTCTGTAAATCTAGTGAAAACCCTGCCGTGGGGACAAGCCATTAAACTCTTACCAGTACTGTTCCTTTCTTCAGTAACAGAATTGTTGTATTCTAGTAGAAGTAATATAAGAATTGCTGCTTGCAGTAATCCAGGCTATATTTTTCTTCCTAATTATATCAGCTGTGTACTGTATAATTTGCTGGCAAAATGAATTTTATCTTATTTTCCAGAACTCAGCAGAAAACTTTGCTTTTCCCCTGAAACCTCATATTAGAATTCAATGAGCTAAAAGGCATTTTGTGAAATAATAGCTCCCTCTCCTGTTTCATAACGTTAAAAATCACTTACTAGTTAATGAAAAGTAGAACTTGTCTGAATAAAATGTTTTTATTAGAAGAAATAAATATTCCTTTCTTTTAACTTTGCAGAAAAAATATTTAAGGCTTTATGTATCAAAATTAAACTAAAGATGTATTGAACCTACATTCTTCAATTGAATGTTACATGGAACAAGGGTTTTTCACAAGTATGTAAATTACTGGTTGTGATATAAATGTAAGCATACATAACTTCTTTATGTTGGCTAAAATGTAAATGGATAATACTAGGCAATATCTAGAATACTGATTACCACCCAAGGTGTCTAGCAGGAGTGTAATTAGAATTCTTTGGCCCCCGACAGATACAGTGGTGGCCAAAAGTGTTGGCACCCCTGCAATTCTGTCAGATAATACTCAGTTTCTTCCTGAAAATGATTGCAATCACTAATTCTTTGGTATTATTATCTTCATTTAATTTGTCTTCAATGGAAAACCACAAAAATAATTGTGATAAGCCAAATTGGATATTATTCCACACCAAACATAAAAAAGGGGGTGGACAAAAGTATTGGCACTGTTTGAAAAATCATGTGATGCTTCTCTAATTTTTGTAATTAACAGTACCTGTAACTTACCTGTGGCACCTAACAGGTGTTGGCAATAACTAAATCACACTTGCAGCCAGTTGACATGGATTAAAGTTGACTCAACCTATGTCCTGTGTCCTTGTGTGTACCACATTGAGCATGAGAAAAGAAAGAAACCAAAGAACTGTCTGAGGACTTGAGAATCCAAATTTTTAGGAAGCATGAGCAATCTAAAGGGCTACAAAGTCCATCTCCAAAGACCTGAATGTTCCTGTGTCTACCGTGCGCAGTGTCATCAAGAAGTTTAAACCCCATGGCACTGGGGCTAACCCTCCCTAGATGTGGACGGAAAAAAAAAACTGACAAGAGATTTCAACGCAAGATTGTGCGGATGGTGGATAAAGAACCTCGACTAACACCAAACAATTTCAAGCTGCCCTTTGCAGTCCGAGGGTACCAACATGTCAACCCGAACTATCCGTCGGCGTCTGAATGAAAAGGGACGGGAAATGGTAGGATACCCAGGAAGGACCCCCACTTCTTACCCCAGACATAAAAAAGCCAGGCTGGAGTTTGCCCAAACTTACCTGAGAAAGCCTAAATCGTTTTTGGGAAAAATGTTCTCCTGGTCAGATGAGACAAAAGTAGAGCTTTTTTTTTTTTTTTTTTTTTTTTTTTTTGGGAAAAGGCATCAACATAGAGTTTACAGGAAAAAAAAACAGGCATTCAAAGAAAAGAACACGGTCCTTACAGTCAAACATGGCGGAGGTTCCCTGATGTTTTGGGGTTGCTTTGCTGCCTCTGGCACGGACTGCTGACCCTGTGCATGGCATTATGAAGTCTGAAGACTACCAACAAATTTGCAGCATAATGTAGGGCCCAGTGTGAGAAAGCGGGTCTCCCTCAGAGGTCATGGGTCCCTTCCCCGCAGGGCAATGACCCAAAACACACTTCAAAAAGCACTAGTAAATGGTTGAGAGAAAGCACTAGGAGACTTCTAAAGTGGCCAGCAATGAGTCCAGACCTGAATCCCATAGAACACCTGTGGAGAGATCTCAAAAATGGCAGTTTGGAGAAGGCACCCTTCAAATCTCAGGGACCTGGAGCATTTGCCAAAGAAGAATGGTCTAAAATTTTCCCGCAGAGCATTGTAAGAAACTCATTGATGGTTACCGAAAGTGGTTTTTGGCAGTTATTTTGGCTAAAGGTTGTGCTACCAAGTATTAGGCTGAGGGTGCCAATACTTTTGTCCAGTCCATTTTTGGAGTTTTGGGTGAAATAATCAATGATGTGATTTTTGTTTTCATTCTGCTTTGTGTTTTTTTCATTGCAAGCAAAATAAATGAAGTAATAATACCAAAGAATTTATGATGCATCTTTCAGGAAGAAACTGAGTATTATCTGACAGAATTGCAGGGGTGCCAATACTTTTGGCCACCACTGTACATGAAAAGTGGCCCATACCCCACTGAGAGAAAATTGAAATAGCAACAATAGGACAATAATTAAAGGTATTAATAAAAGCATCATACATCAGAGAACATACATTGTAGTGCTAAACAGTAGAAGGCCACCAGGTAGTTATTTCCAGCAGAAAGATGTTGTTCTTGGCATTAAGTGGGCCCTCTCAATTTTTGGGCCCGATAGCAGATGTTATGGTTACTGTGGCTATAGTTAAACCCATGATGCCTCGAACTCTTCTGGAGATCTAGGCAGCTTAGGCAATTCAACATGAGGTATGTTTATCATCACCAGTTTGCTGATGGAAGGCTACATGCCTTTGCAGATATCAGAAGATAGCCATCAGGTGCACATTTGATTTAGGGCAGAAAAGGGAAAACATCAGTATAAAGATATATTCACACAGCAGATATCTATCTACCTGTCTATCTAACTATGGGTGACATGTACGATCTTTGGCGCCCAGGCGCCATTTTTCTGCGCATAACATTAGCGTAGAATGCGCCTGAATCTAAGAACCCGGTCTACTACGGGTCAAAAATCAAGCACATTCTAGCGCTCAATTTTGGCTCAGGTAAACCACTTTTAAATTGGTTCTCCTGTTCCAGCAGTAATGCGCCTGGATTTGCCGTACTGAAGCTATAAATGTGTAGCTTCATACGATTGTAGTGCGCCACACCTCCAGCAAGCCACCCGATCTCAGGCACATTACAAAGTGCCGCGGGCGCTCTGTAATGCACCTGATATGGAATTGTGCCTGAATAAAAATATAACGAGTGGGGCCAGACTTCTGGCGTTGCCTCACACATACATGTCCCCCTATCTACCTATCTCTCTATCTATCTACCTATCTATCTATAAATAAAAAAAAAAGCTGTTACCGTGAGGATGATGCAGAAATGAATTTAATGAATTTATATTGAATGAATTTAAATTGCATATGCAAGGCAACAACAATAAATTTCCGACCGGAATTTGCACTGTGCCGTCTAAACGGCCCCTAAAAATGAGGACAGTTGACTTCTACCTCATGAAGCTTTTTTGCCTTAGGAAATAGGCTAACTGGAAGTACCTCTGTCTTTTTTAGCCTTACAAACTATGTAACTGTGAGGAATTCACTCAAAAAATTACAAATTGTTCATCCCCTACAACTTCAGTCAAATGACCTGCGAGAGGAAGGGGTCAATTATACCCATCGTAAATGCCCTTCTATAGGAAGCTCGCTCAGCAGGGGAGACCACCACATCAAAAGTAGCCTCATCTCCATTAATTAGCACAAAGACATGTGCTCTCCCAAACCCCCAGCTTCAAAGACTTGAACAAAAGGCTCCTAGCTGTAGAGGCCTCGATATTTCATAAAGATTTATAGGCGATCCGTTCATAACTGGCCTATGGTGGTTTCATATCTTAAAATATGGAACTCCCTGTACACATAGCCACCACTCCCACGATGCAGGGGGACTGAGAAATCGAGAACTGGACTTAGAGAGCACATAGGATAGGGATGTCTGGTATCAGGGCGTAGTGTAGGCCCAGCTGGTTCTGATGCTGCCACTGGTTCCGTTCTGTGCCAATGCCCCGCCGAGGTATGGCCCATTTTGTTTTTTTTAGTCAGAAATGGCATGGCAAGAGTGGGAGGAGTTTTAGACCATCCCAAGGATGTGTGGGGGCGTGTAGGGGCCTGCCACGTGGGCTGTCCCATCACAGAGATAAGCAGGAGCCCCAGGTGTGCCCAGTTGTTGCATTCAGGAGGGGGTACTTGACATCATTCCAGAAGCATCCACGCAGCGCAGGGCCACATATGCCCCCATGTGAGCCCAGGTCCAAGCCAACCACAGGTAACTGGACACATTTTACTGTCTTTGTCTGTAACCATACTTATATTTGCACGTCTGATTCTTATCTGTATATTATTATCATTTTGTATATATTTGTCTAGTGTGCCCTCCAAGGGTAATTAAATCTATAAACTTTAATCTGAGTTAATCTGTCTTGATCATCGGCCTACACACGCCCATTACTCATCTCTTATTATATATAGCTAAACCCCCAAAGGCTGGTTCCTGGCCTTGTTATAAGTCGGTAATGGACTTATAACCAAACTAGAAACTGGTGGCAGCCTATTGGCCTAGCCGAGTTCCATTTAACCAGTGTGGGTAAACGGATCTCTCCTAGACGTGCAGGGTCGTGGACGAGTAGTGTGTTCTCTCGTCCTACCTGGGTCTCCCTGTGCCCATGCGGACAGGGGCTAACGGTGAAACAGTATCTGGCTGACCTTGTGTACCCGTAGGGGGCAGTGCGGGGCGGGCTTTTTACTGACAGTAACTATATGTAACGAAGAGGAAAAACTATCACATTGTGCTTATTTAGTGCAACCCAATGACATCTTAGCCAAGCAAACTTAATAAATACGTATCCAAACCACTTGAATACAGAAATCTGTCGATTAATTGCCTTTTGCTATGGTTTTTGCATATAAAAAGGGTGGATTCTCCATATCTAGAGCTGTCACCCATATAGAAAATAGCTTTCCTTTATTATAAAAGAGCACACACCTTTTACCATGATTTGTATCCCAAAAATATTGAAAATTCACAACCAACAGAGAAGATCTTATATTAAAGCACTATACTGTGTCCATTAGATCTACTTCAATGTCAGATGAAAGGGACTTTACTGTAGTTATATCCTGCATATAGACTGCAGCTGGATTTACATTTTTGCTCGTTTCTGTTGGAAATAGTCTTCAAGCTTGTGGTCAGACACATCACAAACGGTTTAGGTGAGCTTCCATAATGCAGACAAGTCTTCTATGTAAGGTTACTGTACAGTGCCCTGTATGGAGATGACCAGATTGCAAATAGCTAGGCCAAATTTTATACAGACATTGTTCCAACAAAGACTGCTGCTGGAAGATTTCAACTCTAATACCTACAGAACCATGAATACAGCACTGGGCCATTACAGGTTTTGCACAGATTTATATGTAGGTCAATGCCAATAGTGATGTTCCAACCAAATTCAAGAATGTGGGTTATTTAAACTGCTGTTGACTTGACATAGTCTGAACAGCGTAAAGAGAATAAGAGTATGTTCACACAACATGTTGAGTACATACTTTCAACAGCGATATGGCCCTTCCTCCTATTACTTTCATTTTTCCCAAATCGTACTAGCCCAAAAGAAGTAAAATATCACTTCTTTTTACGGGTGCGTACAGAGCCCTGGGAATATATTGGGTTATCCACCGTATTTCGGGTGCATTCTTCAGGTGCTTTGCAGTGCGCTTTGCCGAAGTAATCCCCGCAGATACGTTATGTGAACATACCCTAAGGAAGCCCTTGGTCTTCATCAATGGACTTTGCTGCAGGAAGTACAGATTGGTGGTAGTAACACTGATAGAATGTGACATGGTCAGGAACAGGGCCAAGAGTCCTCTCCTGATCAGTGACATGTGACATGTGGGCAATTTAGAAGTGGCAATCCTCAGAATTATCCCTGAATTTAATAACGCAGACTTTGGAGTCCGTAATATCATCTGACTACGCCTCTCTTTATTTCTTCACAGGTACGTCCTGTCGTGGAACGCAATCCCAGGGATCCCC
>JAODAL010010791.1:0-103296 GCA_025379985.1 Phyllomedusa bahiana | reverse complement strand
TTGAGCTTTTTTTTTTTTAGAAAACTTCATAATATACATTTGCACTAATTTTAGTATGAAGCATGGGCTTTTAAAGGGGTTTTAACGGTTTACAGCTTTCAGGAAACTATTGTTCTCAGTCTATTTGCTAAAAATTGGAACTCGCAGTGAACAGACTATACCGAATTTAACGTGCCTTATAAATCAAAACCGTTTTAGGCCAGTAATGCCTTCAAAAAAGAACCATGCACTTGGATGAAAGACTCCTGTGACAGAGAACAAAGCTGCTGTCCAAGTTGCTGACACCTTTCAGCAATCCAGAACCCCATCTCCAGGCTGACCAGGTGCACATGGCAAAGCAAGAACTGAAAATACTAAAAACCGATAAAAACCCAAATGATTACTGTGCTGTGTAGACATAGCCTTAGCAAGCCAGACAAGCAGTAGAGACTCCACAGCCGACCCTAGACCATCTCCAGGCTGACCAGATGCTTCATAGCAAATAGCAAGCTGATGAAGTGAACGCAGTTGCAGCATGACAGACGACACAGCGGTCCCCACCCAAAGCCCAGGGCCCGGCAAACCAAAAAATTTCCCCCAGGCAGACCAGGATTCCCCAACCCCCAAACCACCCATAAAGCAAACCCCTGCGGAAACAAATGCAGTTTTTAGCAAACAACAACACGAGACCCCCCCCAGCAGTCCCCCCAAAACCCCCGGGCTGACCAATGCACACAGTTGATACAAGCTCAAAAGAAAAGCATTTTGCAGCATACAACGAGCAGCAGAGACTTCCCAGAACTCCCAAACCTATCCCAGGCTGACCAGATGCATCACACCAAATAGAAAAGCTGCTAACAAATGCAGTCTCAGCAAGATAGACGGCAGCAAGACTCCACAAAGACCGGGCCCTCTCCAGGCTACCACAAATATTTAACCAAACAAAAAACAACAAGCAGTTGAATGAAACCGACCTATGTGAAGCCAGGTAAATAAAATAGTGCATACACATATACATTTTGTTTTTCTGTCTAAAAACGGATCTAAATTGGTTGCATATTAACTATGAAATTTGTGATGAAAACCTTGGGGAACAACCCTCCAAAAATTGAAATCGTTAGTGGTGCACTATTATAGCCATATCTGTTCCTGCACATATGTAAATGACCAGCACTTTTTCCACAATCACATTTGCCTTTTTTAGGATTAGAGTGTTAGACTTTTTTTTTTTTTTGGATGGCATTTCAGTGTCTACCGTATTTAAGTCGTCCGAAAAGAGCAGACTCTCAATTCTTTTAAAGTAGAAGATCAGTGCTGTTTTGTGTGTGTATGTGTCCAGAGATTACACTAAGCTCCCTTAAGAAAATGAGCTGGCAATGAACAAATGTCTGAGCCTGACAATCGCTGAGGCTGTGTGTTCTTTCCTAGGGAAAACACAGGGAACTCACTTTAAAGAGCTTGCCCCCTTTAAAGTTTTTTGTATAAATAATTACTCAACGAACTGATACCAGAAAGAGATACTCAGGACTCCGCTCAGCTGGAATCTAAGAACACATGAACTCCCTTCAGGAGCTCCATTATAAGTAAATGCCATTGTAAATCTGGTCATAGGATTATTCAGGAAATGCCTTTCATGATTAAAACCAAAAGGGTTTAAGAGACCATTATAAGAAATTTAACCCCCAAACTTTTTCACCATTCCACCTTGGCTCTACATTATCACCGTCTGGTAGTGAAAGCTGACTTTCACATCATTTCATTATCCCAGAGACACTCGAGACACATACTGCTGTCAATCAAGCCACAGAGAAAATCCAGATGGGGAAATGGTGGCAAAATCAACTTTTGTTTTCAAATTATTGCAGGAAATAAAAGTGTTATCTGTATAAATTATCCCCAGAAAAGCTAAGGCTGCTTGGTCCATGAAGAAATGTCTGCTACAAAATGGTTTTTGGGAACGAAATTTAAACTTAATTTAACAACACTATAAAAAAAGACCAATGCAGTTTTTCTCACTACTACAAAAAACGAATAAACCTTACCCGTCAATTAGGAACCAAAATTATTTATATTTGCCAAATGCCAGAATAATGAAAGATTTTTTAAGGAATTTGTATTACTTTCTGCAGTGTCAAACGTTTACATACATTAGGATTACTATGCCTTTAAACAATTTGGGACAGCCCATATGATGTCATGTCTTTGGAAACTTCTGATAGGTTTATTGGCAACATCTGAGTTAGAGACACACCTGTGCATGGATATTATCGTACACCAGAAACACACTGCTTCTGTGTGTAACATCATGGGAAAGTCTAAAGAAATCAGCCAAGATATCAGGAAGATAACTGTGAACTTGCACAAGTCTGGATCATCCTTGGGTGCAATCTCCACATACCTGAAGATGCCTCGTTCATCTGTACAAACAATTATACTCAAGTACAAACAAGATGGGACTGTCCAGCCATCATACCACTCAGGAAGGAGACGAGACGGGTTCTGTGTCTCAAAGATGAACGTGCCTTAGTCGCACATGTGCATATCAACCCAAGAAAAAAAACAAAAGACCCTGTGAAGATCCTGCTGGAAGCCGTTAAGATTGTGTCATTACCCACATAGAAACAAGTACGTATCAATGTGGGCTTAAAGGCCACTCTGCAAGGAAGAAGCCATTACTCCAAAAGAAACATATAAAAGCCAGATTTATGTTTACAAATGCACGCAGAAACAAAGACCTACGTTTCTGGAGACATGTCCTGTGGTCTGACAAAGCTAAAACTGAACTGTTTGGCCATAATGACCATCGTTACATTTGGAGGAAAAAGGGAGAAGCTTGAAAGCCTAAGGACATCATCCCAACTGTGAAACATGGCAGTAGCAGCATCATGTTGTGTGGTTTTTTTTTTTGCTGCAGGAGGGACTGGTGCACTTAAAATAGATGGCATCATTAGGAAAGAAGATTATGTGGAAATACTGAAGCAACATTTCAAGACATCAGCCAGGAAGTTAAAGCTTGGGCGCAAATGCGTCTTCCAAATGGACAATGACCCGAAGCATACTGCCAAACTGGTTACAAAGTGGCTTATAGATAACCAAGTCAATGTTTTGGAGTGGCCATCACAAAGCCCAGATCTCAACCCTATTGAAAATTTGTGGGAAAAGCTGAAAAGGCAGGAACGAGCAAGGCGACCTACAAACATGGGTCAGTTACACCAGTTCTGTCAGGAGGAATGGGCCAAAACTCCTACCAACTATTGAGAGAAGCTTGTGGAAGGATAGCCAAAATGTTCGACCCAAGTCATGCAGTTTAAGGGCAATGCTACCAAATAATAATGAAATGTATGTAAACTTTTGACTTTGCTGAAAGTAATAGAAATGCCTTAAAAATGCTCTCGCATTATTCTGGCATCCGGCAAGTATAAATAATTTTGGTTCCTAATTGACCTAAAACAGGTAAGGTTTATTCTGATTTCATGTCAGATAGTGAGAAAAACATGGATGTGTGTCTTTTTACATAGTGTGTGTAAACTTCTGGTTTCAACTGTATAATCCTATATATCCCAGAGCTCAGCTTCTCTCCTCTAATATATAACCCTATATATCACGGAGCTTAGCTTCTCCTCTCTATCATATAACCCTATTATTATTATTATTATCAACATTTATTTTAAAGCGCCATTGATTCCATGGCGCTGTACATTTGAGGGGGGTCACATACATGATATGTCAAGTGAGTACAATAATGACAATGAATTTACGTATAACTGGTACAGAGGGAGAGAGGAATCTGCCCGCGAAGGCTTACAGTCTACAAGGAGGAGGGAAGAGACAGGAGGTGAGGGGCAGACATGTTTGTGGGGTAGTACAGTGGCAGCAGGGTTATTGTAGGTTATAGGCAATCCTGAAGAAATGGGTTTTCAGGTTGCTTTTGAAGCTGGTGAGAGTGGGGGAGAGTCTGAGGTGTTGGGGCAGTGAGTTCCAGAGTGTGGGGGAAGCGCGAGAGAAGTCTTGGAGACGGTTATGTGAGGAGCTTATAAGAGGAGAACAGAGAAGAAGGTCCTGTGAGGAGCGGAGATTGCGTGAGGGGAGACATCTGGAGATTTGGGCAGAGATGTATGGAGGGAGAGGTATCGGAGAGCCTTCGTAGGTCAGGGTTAGCAACTTGAAATGAATTCGCTGAGCTATTGGTAGCCAGTGAAGGGATTTACAGAGGGGAGAGGCAGAGGAGTAGCGAGGAGAGAGGTGGATAAGACGGGCAGCAGAGTTGAGAATGGTTTGAAGGGGAGCAAGAGTGCTAGATGGGAGGCCACAGAGAAGGATGTTGCAGTAGTCAAGGCGGGCAATGACAAGGGCCTGGACAAGCATTTTAGTGGTGTCGAAGTTGAGGAACGAACGGATGCGAGAGATATTTTTCAGGTGGAAGTGGCAGGCAGAGGTGAGGGTTTGGTAATCCTAATTGACATAAAACAGGTAAGGTTTATTCTGATTTCATGTCAGATAGTGAGAAAAACATGGATGTGTGTCTTTTTACATAGTGTGTGTAAACTTCTGCTTTCAACTGTATAATCCTATATATCCCAGAGCTCAGCTTCTCTCCTCTAATATATAACCCTATATATCACGGAGCTTACCTTCTCCTCTCTATCATATAACCCTAAATATCTTAGAGCTCAGGTTCTCTCCTCTATGATAGAATACTATATATCACAGAGCAATGGCTATAAAACAAATCTTTTCCACATCACTGCAGCAAATCTACAACATCTGCATGGATTTTCCTGTGGAAAATGGAAGAAAAAAAAAAAAAAAACCATTAAGTTGAAAACTAGTATTTCCATGTTTTGCTGCACTTCTGCAAGTAACTCACCATAAAATCTGGATCAATAAAGATCAGTGCAGATATATCACAGATTTTGGACAAACCTGCTGAATTGAATCCTCAGAGAAGAAAAAAACGTAATGTTCCTGCATTAAATTAACATGCCACGGACTTTAAAATCAACAAGGCAGGTCAATTTTTGTATTGATTCAAGCATATTTTTTTTTTTTACACAGCACTGATGATATTTGTTCACCCTTAAGAATGCAGCAATTTTTGGATTTTATATCTCCATGTTCCAAGAGCACTAACTTTTTTTTAATTTTCCATCTACATAGACACATAAGGACTTGTTTTCTGTGGGAGACATTGTACAATTTAATGGTACCATTGATCTATATATAATGTAATGGGAAACCCAGAAAAATATATTTGTGGGGTGGAACGTAGAAAAAAAATAAAAAATGCAATTGTGCCATTTTTGTGGGTTTATATTTCTATGGAATTCACTGCTTTATTCTGCAGGTCGGAACGATTCCAGTGATAGTAAATTTATATAGTTTTCATTATATTGAAATCAAATATTTTTTCATATGAGAGCAATCACTTTTTACGGAGTGAGGTTTAGCTTTTAATAATAGCTATTTGTAGTGTATGGGACTTCTTAACCTTGTGTTATTCCATTTTTTGGGAGATGAAATTAATAAAAAAAAAAAACCATCACAATTCTGGCACAGTTTTTTATTATGGTGTTCACAGTGTGGGATAAATAACAAGACATTGTGTTAAACTGGATTTTTATATACGTGAAAATACCAATTAGGTTTTTTTTGTCAATTTTTTTTAAATTCTCCTACATGTGAAAATTTAATTTAAAAAGCAGATTTAAAAACTAAATGCAAACTTTTGGCACAACAAAAACCTACAGTCTAAATATTATGCAAAGATCGTAATAAATTCTAAAAGTAAAAGGAGTTTCTGAATTTCAGACAATTATTCTGTCTGAAATATTGGCTTTTAAAAATATCAGTTACCCGGGTTTATAATAAAATGACATTGTGTTCTATCAGACTTTTAGGAGTGTAGAAACACCAAGTATGTTTATTTTCATATTTTTTTATATGGTAAACGAATTTTTTTCCCCATTTTTACTATTTTTTTAACCTCTTTTTTACATTAACATTTATTACTCCCCCTAGGGAGATTTAAACAAAAGATCACTTGTACTATATACTGCAGTACTGATGTACTGCATTATATAGTATTATTTATTTTAAAAGTGCCATTACTACTTCCAGGGCGCTACATACACATCCTCACACATATTTTTCAGTAGATCAGAGGATAGGATTTCAGGAGGGGTTACACGAAAAAGTCCTTCAATTTGTCACCTATTACACACTGGGGAGTAACAGGAGTATAATCATGGCAGCCATTGAGGTCTTCATTACATTTCCTCTCCTCATACACAATTCTTCTTCCTAAGTATGCTGGTAGAGTTATTCCCTGCAGAAGCAGTCTGCTATAAATGTGCTCAATGGGCCAAACACAACAACAATACCAGCTTCGAATATATTCCAGGAATGTATGTTGCATAATCAGATACAATGTTAAGAAGGAAAATGTCTTCATTCAAATAAGACGTTGCAACCATTTGGTTAGGAAATTCAATCTTTCAGTTATGCGACTACTGGTCTGATGACACAACCAAAAAAACAACATATGTAGCTGATGACAAGAGGTGGACCTCGAGGATTTATTATTCATTACTGATGTCACAACCTAGGAGATATTAGATCTTCAAGACTTTTTTCATGTATAGTTGGGCATTTGCTAAAAAAAAGAGAACTATTTTTTTTTCTAGAAGTCTAGATGTAGATTAGGAGCTAAATTTATTTTTAAACTTTTTTACTTTTACATCTAGTACACCTCTTGGGGGAGTTAAAGGGAACCTGGCAGGTGGTTTATGCTTTCCTATCTGAGAGAACGGACAGAAACTGAACTTTGAGATATACAGGGCTATATAATAGTGGGAGAGAAGCTGAGCTCTGATATATAGGGTTATATGATAGAGAAGCTGAGCTCTGTGATATATAGGGTTATATGATAGGGGAGAGGAGCTGAACTCTGTGATATATAGGGTCATATAGTAGAGGGAGAGAAGCTGAGCTCTGTGATATATAGGGTTATATAGTAGAGGGAGAGAAGCTGAGCTCTGATATATAGAGTTATATGATAGAGGAGAGGAGCTGAGCTCTGTGATATATAGGGTTATATGATAGAGAGGAGCTGAACTCTGTGATATAGGGTTATATGATAGAGGAGAGGAGCTGAGCTCTGTGATATATAGGGTTATATGATAGAGAAGCTGAGCTCTGTGATATATAGGGTTATATGATAGGGGAGAGGAGCTGAACTCTGTGATATATAGGGTCATAGATAGTAGAGGGAGAGGAAGCTGACTCTGTGATATATAGGGTTATAAGTAGAGGGAGAGAAGCTGAGCTCTGTGATATATAGGGTTATATAATAGAGGAGAGAAGCTGAGCTCTGTGATATAGGGAATAGGTGAGTGGTAGGAGCTGAACTTGATGTATAGGTTTATGATATAGAGGAGGAAGCGGAGCTCTGTGATATATGGGTTATATGATAGAGAAGCTGAGCTCTGTGATATATAGGGTTATAGGATAGGGGAGAGGAGCTGAACTCTGTGATATATAGGGTCATATAGTAGAGGGAGAGAAGCTGAGCTCTGTGATATATAGGGAATATGATAGAGGAGAGAAGCTGAGCTCTGTGACATATAGAGTTCTATAATTCACAAACTGTGTGGGCACTTATGTCCTTTGAAGCTCAAAAAGAGGCACAAAAGAGAAGGTAGAGGGAGGAGAGACAAAAAGGCGCACTATATAGTGTAGTATTTAGGTTAGGAATTAATAAAATGATCTCAATATTGTTATGCTCACCTGAGCCAGTTGTACATATATATACGGTACAACACATATAAGCACGTATCTCCCCAATAATGTCCAGCGGCTTGACCACATGACCATCCTCCCATTCGGCACAGACATATTAGAACATCTTCCAGATTTTTAAACAAGACCAGCTGATTTTTTGTCACCACAGGCAGACACAGTGGTTGATTAGATACAATGGATATATTTTCCCAAATACTGTATATGCATACTTTATACCTTATGCTAGCCAAGCTATGGCTACGCTATGTGCTACCAAATACAATAGAAGAACTAGATATTTTTAGGGTTTTTTTTTAGTTAAGGAAAAATTGATATACTGTATTATACTGCAGGGTCTTAAGGGCAGTATAGGACAAAAGGAGTCAAAGAAAACCAAACAGGAACCCTCTCTATTACACCACCCACTCAGACCCTGCACTTGTCAACACAAAGTGTGTCTGCTTTGTTTCTGAAACCCCAACATTGACCAAAAAGATGGTGCCCAATTTGCATCTCCATTGAAGTCAGTGTGTGTGGAGCGCTTGAAAACATACTAGCAAAGGGCTATTAATCTTGCCAGCTTTGGTCCATCAAGTTGGGCTCCTTCACTCAGATTTGTTTCATGGAATATATAGGTGGAAAAGTGTGTCCTGGGATAGGTTAGCTCCATCCAGTTCGATGCTGGTTGTTTCCATTTCATTCCTTATCAACACCGACCTGACAAATATACTTTACATTTTATCTCATTGCCCCCCACTTCACAGGAAGCCTCAAAAACTGCTGGCACTAGCTTCATTTAGTCGTTATCCTCTTGACCACTTCAGAGGTGAATGCTCACAAGCCTTGTGTCTTACCATGTTTGGATCTTTGAAAGCACAAACCAAGTTTAGAACGGAGACCAATTTTTTCTGAAATAAGAAATATCAAATATTTTACAAAACATTCTTTATGGTTTGGAAAAGTTCTGGATGGCATCAGAAGATCCTAGTATGTTGCGCACCAAGTCAATGCACAGATGAGCCCTACACTTGATCGGTTGGCTACAAGGTGACAAAGTGATCATTAAGAGCCATTTTCAGGTTGTCATCAGAATCGCCTCTTATACTCTATCCTTTCAACAAAATGCTGTGTTCTGCAAACAGCCTGTTGATGTTCCAGATGGCGTCCCACACCCAACAACTCAATGTAAACAAGTCTATTAAAAGGAAGTGAATGAGAGAAAATGTCAATCACTATTTCAGCTCATTTGTTCACTTGTGCTCTTCAAGCCTCAGCTGTTGACACGTTTGACTAATGCAGATGTTAATGATGTTGGGAAGAAAGCCTGATGGCCTACTGTCTCCGACAATGGACATTCCATGGTGTCCGCCCTCACAGAGACAATCACCTATAGAACTCATAGGTAACAATGCAGCACCAAACACTATATACAGGCTCATTCACCCGGGCAACGACTCATTTTAGTGCCACTCCCCCACACATTAATGAAGACAAACCCATAAATGCTGACGTGTATACATAGCCTGCCCTGACACTGCAGCTGTGGTGACCTTCACTCCACCAAGTGACCAGTCTGCTGCCAACATGTGGTTTCCTTGCTATTAAAACCTTAACTCTATGTGCTGGTGCCATACTCACTAGTGATCAATGATTAAACCATTACTTATAAGTTAATCTAGTTAACACAATATGATATATTCTGTTGTATTGACAAATTTGGCTAAGTTACGTGGGCTATACTTGGCCCTCAGAGCCATGGAGAAAAGTGGACTACTGGACAATTTTGTCTGTTCCACTTTTTCATACAACCGCTCCACAAGCAAAAGCATTTGCAACCAAGGAATTCCTGGAAGCTGGACATACATTTAATGTTGTACAAAACTGTTTAACCCCTTAATAACAGCGACTCCAAATTTTTTGGTGCGTTCAGTTTTTCTTCCTCACCTTCCAAAAGCCATAGCTTATTTTATTGTTTTCCATCTTCCTAGATCTATGAGGGACAAGATGTACTTTTTAATGGTGCCATTGACCATAACTTAATGTGCTGGGAAACTGAAAAAGAATTCTAAGAGGAGTGAGATGTGAAGAAAACGTACTTGCACCACTATTGCTGGGATTTTGTATTTATTGTGTTCACTCTTTGGTACAAATGATGTTATCTATATTTGGCAGCAACAAGGAGAAGAAAATTTATCCAGCAGTCCGATGGCCAAAATTAAAATTTCAAACCTTTATTGCAGCATCCAGTAAAATAGACAAAAGCATGCCCAGGTATAATACCTGGGCATGCTTTTGTCTATTTTACTGGATGCTGCAATAAAGGTTTGAAATTTTAATTTTGGCCATCGGACTGCTGGATAAATTTTCTTCTCCTTGTTGCTTCTATTCCTCCTTGCCTGGAGGGTCCGTGCAATCCATCTCATATAGTGGTGAGCTGAATCTTTATATATGTGAGCATCTATATTTGGCAGGTTGGTACAATTCTAGGGATAACAAATATACAGCGTTATTATTATGTTCTAGTAGTATTAAAAGAGAAAAACACTTTTTTTTTTTAACTTTGTGCTAGAGCGCCTTTCTGCAATCAAATCATTTTTTTTTTCCACCAATGGACCTGAGGGAGGGCTCATTTTTTTGAGGACTGGAATGTAGTTTTTATTGATTGGTACCATTTTGAGATACATGCCAATTTTCTGATCACTTGTTATGCCAATGTTTTGGGAATGTCAAAAGACCAAAAAAAACCAAAACACAACCCCCCTCCTCACCCCCAAAAAATAAAAAAATAAATTGGCTTTTGAATTTTTTTCCTTCTACGCAGTTCAACCTATGGGATAAATGAAGTTATATTTTAATGAATAGAACATTAATAGATCAGACAATTCTAATTACGTATAACCTGTAATAATGTGCATCGGCATGGTGGCAGGTTCATCCATTTTTTTGGCAAACCACCTAATATTTATGAAGCAAGGCTGACCCATTATGTAAACCACTTCTCACCCTTCATCTCACCCATACACTCTAATAGATTGTAAACTCTTGTGAGCAGGGTCCTCACACCCTAGGCGACATGTATAGTCTAGGCACCTAGAGGCCAGTACTAAATAGCTTTAAAGCAGTGTAGAATGCGCCAGAATGTATGAACCTGTTCTACTGCAGATCATACATCCAGGCGCATTGTAGTTCCACTACGACAACTCAGGCAGACTACTTTTAACCTGCTCAGTCAGTTCTAAGTCTTAGGGTATGTTCACACAGGCTAATTTAGGCGCGCATTTCGCCACATATTTGCGCTCTAATACGGCAAGATGCGCGCCAAAATTACGGTAATCCATAGTTCTCATAGAGAACTATGGATTACGCCTCCTCTCCCCGCTCGTACAATACGGTCGTATTGTACGAGCGGGGAGATAAGTGACATGTCAATTACTTGCAGCGAATATGCACCGCGAGTTAGGACTATCAATGAGGCCGGCGGGCTGCCAGCCCCCTGTGCCACTGGAGTATGCGCATATCAGCGCAACACCCAATTCACCTGGTGTAATTGAGGCCGTAATTGTATCACAGAATTCCATTCTCGCCTTACACTATAACCCCATATATCCAGAGTCAGCTTCTCTCCCTCCATCATATAACCCTATATATTGTAGAGTTCAGCTTCTCTCCCTCTATCATATAACCCTATATACTACAGAGCTCAGCTTCCTCCCTCCATCATATAACCCTATATATCACAGAGCCCCCCTCCCTCATCATTAACCCTATATATTTAAAAGTTTAGCTTCCTCCCTCTATCAATATACCTATATATCCCACAGAGCTCAGTTTCCTCCCTCTATCCAAAAACCCTATATATCACAGAGCTCATTCTCTCCTCTATCCTATAACCCTATATACTACAGGGCTCAGCTTCTCTCCCTCTATCATATAACCCTATATACTACAGGGCTCAGCATCTCTCCCTCTACCACACCCTGTTCTCAGATAGTGTGGCATAAGCTACCTGACAGGTTCCTTTTAACTTTGAAGGGATATTCTAGGTGATAAAGCTTTTGATTTAGATCCCTTTTGTGTTGTGGTGGTGTGTTTCCATTATCAGCTTATGGCTTGATATTCTTGCTTTACATTCTTAACCCATTAATGCCTCACACCATAAATTTACAGCACGGCATCGTCATGGATGTATGATGCAGGCTTGCTCGCTTAGCCCACTCAACATCTGGGAGGTGCCGGTTGTTACTTACCTAATGCCTGCTGCTAGCAGATGGGACTGGATCTCTGCCACTTAAAAATTTTAGGGTCAAAATAACCATGCCATCTAAGCCATTAACGGGTGTCAAATTGCGGCCCGGCAGCTGTTGGGAAACTACAACTCCCATCATGCCCACTGTTATAGATTATATAAATGCATGATGGGAGTTGTAGTTTTCCAACAGCTGGAGGCCCGCAGTTTGACACCAATGAGAGAATGCAGTGGTACCCAATCCTCACTCTTCTGTGATGAGATTGTGGGGTACTTTATCAGTAGTGTTGAGCGATTATAATCGACAAAGCTAAAAATCGGCACGGTTTTTAGGCTGATCGGAAATTTCCGATCACGCGATAATTTAGGTGATTATCTGCAGATAATATATTACTATCGCGCCATTTCGGCGCTTCCTGTCATTTTGGCGGCCAGCAAATCAGCTTAGAGCATGGTGAGCTGGGTGTGCGACGTCATGACTGGGATGTGTATGGTTGTCATTGGCTGGAAAAATCACATGACTTTGTTTTGCATAGAACAGCGTTTCCTGTTCAGCATCAGTCTTTCAGTATCTAACATTAGAGCAAAATGTGCTGCGTGTCTTTAATACAGCTCAGCTCAGAGACACAGTTCTTCTCTTTATTTCATAAAGACAAATATGCTTTTTGCTGTGAACATTGAATATAGGTCGATTTTGAGAATTCCGTTCTTAGTTAGACAGAGACTTTTGAAGAAGCATTAGCGCTGTTACAGCCGTGGTGGGAGGAGGGGGCGGAAAGGACAGACAGACCAGACAGGCTTTGGAAAGGAGAGTGTAAAATTGTGCAGCCCAGACTCTGTTTGACCTGCATTAAAATGGCATTTTTTTTACCACTTTTTGGCAGCACCCTCGCACCTGAGGTGAAATTGTGTTTGCCCAGTTTTTTTCAAATAGCCCGTTGTACTTTAAAATTTGGATACAGAAATTTTCTAGTAATGTTGGGGTATTTCATTGGTGCAAAAACACCTTTTCTTATCGTATAACTTTTAAACAGCTGTTTTTTTCACTTTGGTGCAGCCCAGTTTTGTTCAAAGAGCCACCATGTACTTAAATTGGATACCAGAAATTTTCTAGCAACTGTTCCATTGTCATTGCTGCAAAAACCGCAATTTCTCATCCGTGTAACTACTGAATAGTTTTATTGCGCTCGGTGAATCTCAGTTTGGCACAGATAGCGCACTTGTATAATATTTTTTTGAAAACTATCAATTTCTAGTCCTACTGGGCAGTTGTAAATCCCTGGGACTGAAGGAAGAACACTGTTGATTTTGTCTTACGGTTCTTCCACCAGACCACATTTCACAGGTATTCGCTAGAAACAAATCTGTTTCTAATCCTAGTTGGCTGGAGGAAATTAGAGGGATTTAAGAATAGCTGTGATTTGCCATCTTTCAATAAGAGACTGTCAAAAACTCTTCCATACCTTTTTACATTTTTATCTTTGTGAACCTGGAGCGAAATGCAGGTGGTAAGCGAGCAAAGAGGGGTGTATGACATGGAGGTAGAGGTACGAGAGAAGGTGCTCCTTCCAGTGCTGGCGACAACACGCATGCCAGCGGTTGCAGGACCGTCAGGGACGTCATCGCTGGGTCGGTGCCCTGTGAATCTCAGTAACGAACAGCGTCGCCAATCTGTTCTTCAGTGGTTAATGCAACCTGCATGCTGCGGTCCAGCACAGGGATAGTCAATGTCCAGTTCAACTAAAATGGTGGTTCAAAGACTCCTTTTTCCGGCACTTTTTTAATCTGGGGGTCATGCATGTTTGGGGCTCATGCTGTGGCCCAGGACAGGGATAGTATATGTCCAGTGAAACTAAAATGGTGGTTGAAAAACTCCTTTTTCCAGAACTTTTTAATCTGTGGGTCAGAAAGGTTTAATGGTCATGCTGCGGTCCAGGACAGGTGCAGTCAATGTCCAGTTCAAGTAAAATGATGGTTCAAATAATACTACCTTCTGGAACTTTTTAATTTGTGGGTGATGCAGGTTTAAGGGTCATGCTGTGGTACAAGACAGGGATAGTGAATGGTGTGTGAGTTTTTTTCTGTGGCTTTTATAACCTAAGTATGTTGCCTAAGATGTAGCACGTATCCATTTTGCTGTTGTGGATGTTAATTCCAGCTTCTCCAGCCCTGTTTGGGTGTAAGAATGAAGGTGTTGTTCCTTTCCCATAGACTTTAATGGTCATCGGTGATAATCTGTTATCGACTATCAGATATCGTCATTATAATTGCCGATATCGACTATCGAATCGATAACGATAGTTGACACAATCGCTCATCACTATTTATCAGTTGTCTTCAGAGCTATGGGTCCTCGGATTTGCTCTGATTGTATATAAAAATGTACAGCACCACCCTTTTTCGAAATAAAAAAATTGAGCATAATTAGGATTGTTACATCCATAAAAGATTGGTCTTTTAAAATATAATTTTTTATGCTACATGGTGAACGCTGTTAACAATAAGAAAAAGATTGCTTTTTTGTTGCTTTCTTTTGATTATAAAGTGATCAAAAAGCTGCATGTATCCCAAAATGGTACCACTAAAAAAATACACTTTATCCTGCATAAAATGAGCTCTCAGGTACTTCTGTTTTAGTCATACACCAAATAAAAAAAAAAAAAAAAATCATTAAACATAACAAACACAATAAGGGCTTGTTCACACACCGTTTTAACTCCGTGTTACATCCGTTTTTTAGAGCCGTGTCGGGGACCGACAGAACGGACCCAGAGACGGATCTAACAATTAGCAGTGAGTTTATCACTGTGGGCAATGAGGAACACATAGCGGCGATCTCTCATGTGAATGCCACTACATATTCCTCATAGCCCGCAGTGATAATCTCACTGCTAATTGTTAGATCCGTCTCTGGGTTCATTCTGTCGATCCCCGAGACGGATCTAAAAAGCGGATGTAACACGGAGTTAAAACGCCGTGTGAACAAGCCCTAAGTTGGTATTATGGAATTACATTGACCCACAAAATAAAGATAACGTCATCTATACTTCACAGTGAACAACAGAAAACAACCGACCATCAAAAATAGCGCAATTGTTTTCTTATTTTCCAAGTTCATCCCACAAATTTTTTGGCTAATACGTGACTTGGTAATTAAAAAGGAAAAACTCTAAAAATAAAAAGGTATGGCTCTTGGCAAGTTAAAAAACTGAAAAAGTTAAATCCAGTAAGAGCCATATCCTTATGGGGTTTAAACATAAAACAAAAGCTCCAAACGGAGCCCATTAAAGTCATCGTGCTGCATTAGTCTCAGTTTGGATCCCTTTAAAAATGTATTTGTGTCATGGTTTGGTTGTTGATGGCTTCCTCGCGATATTTAAATTGAGATAGCTGAACGTAAAAGTGAAAAGAGCAAAAAAGTAAATTAAAAAGCGGTTTCTGGTAGCACAATCACACTCCTGGTAAACTCCGAAGCAATGTGGGGTGTAGTCCACTGCAGACTATCATTCCACTCCCTGAGGACTCATGTGAAGGGTTAAATAAATAACATGAGTAGGAGCTTTGTCTGAAGGAACACACCTGTTTGAGGGGTGTACTGCTCCAGAGCTCAGATCCAGCATGTCATTGTGAACTGTGTGATCTCATCATGATAGAGCTTGAACTCCATGATTCACAGTATAAAAAAAAAAAAAAATCAATGATAAAACAACGACTATTCACTGCCGGAATTTTATTCTTCATAGTACATAAAATATTTTACTATTGAATCAGTAACAGAGGCTTAGTCATAAAACATGAATGGGGTTGGCAAGGATTAAATTCCACCCATCAACTATAAAACCACTTCAGCGCTTTACACATTGTATTTTCTTTAAAACCGAACAGTTGCTCGTCCAAATCTAATTTCAAAGTGAAGAAAAAGAAGGTTTCTCCCTCACCAGCAGGTACGACGAAACGTCTATGTGAGGAACAAGAAGAAACCACCAAATGTGCCAATTTTATCCACAGTAGAGGCCATGTATAAATGCCTATATATATCACATACATGTAAAATAGCTGCTGAGTCATGTGGTAATACTGGAGAGAGGGAGGCATCATTCGATCTATGGACAGGGGCGTAACTACTGTGGTAGCAGATGTAGCAGCTGCCACGGGGCCCGGGCTCTTAGGGGACCCGGATCCCGGGGCAGCTGCTACCATGTCTGCTCCCCCAGTAGTTCTGCTCCTGCGCCCGCCGGCAACGAACAGAGCAGCTCACTGCCGGCGGGGCGGAGCTGCGGGGCCCGGCGCATGCTGCCTTTGAACACCGGGGCCTTCTGGCCAGAGCGTTCAAAGGCAGGACTGCCCTGTGTCGCCTGCGCTCCGCTCTGCTAATCTGCTAGCAGGTGTCAGCCCACGATGCATACGTGGGCCGCACTATGACGTCCATTTCATAGATCATCGTTACCGCCCACGCCAAGCACTGAGACTGGCTGGGAGCTGAGCTACGAGGGATCGTGGGGCAGGTGGATAAGGTATTTTTTTTTTACATTAAAGTAGCATGCCTACCTGACCCCCCTATAGCCTGCCTGACTCCCCTATAGCCTGCCTGACCCTCCCTATACTCCGCCTGACCCCCCATAGCCTGCCTATATGAATTCCTATAGCCTGCCTATATGACCCCCTATAGCCTAACCTAAACACTGCCAGCCTATATTACCATAACCCCCTATGGCATCCTAAACCCAGCCTGCCTATATGATGCCCTATAGCCTACCTAACCCCTACCTGACGACCTATATGGCCCCTATAGCTAACTAAACCCTGCCTGCCTACCTATATGGCCCCTATAGCCTACCTATAGTTACCTGTGGTCCAACTACTGCCTATTTAGCTACCAGGGGCCTAGCAACAACCTACTTCGCTACCTGGGGGAGGCCTCCCTAGGGCCAATCTACCTACCTACCTGTACCTTAACCTACTTGGGGCAAACCTATAACCTACCTGTGGCCTGCTGCGTACTTAGCTACCTGGGGCCAGATAACCTACCTACACTGGGCCTAACTAATGCACTACCAGGCCAATCTAACTACCTACCTGCCTAATTGAGACCTTAAGTGGCCTACCACCTATCTAAAGGGGTCTACCGTGGGGTGGGACCTGGTAACATTATTCTGATGGGTACAGGCCATAGCTGTAATACAATCTTCAGGGGGTGAATCCTCTGTTCCTCTCCTCCCCTCCAGGAGACTGGGCCTTTAAGCTATGGCCTGTATCCGCTCTCTCACACATGGGAAGTTTGTTTAGAGGTGGGAGACAGTGAGGGAGGTGCTGGAAAAGTGAGGATTCTAAGATATTTGTGTCTAAATCTGCAGGGATGGCCGGGAGAAGTCATCATGACAGTCTGGACTGGATGCAGAGCAAAAGTGAGAAAGAAAGACTTATCAGAGAAACGTCACCTGTGAGTAACAAGATGTAACTGCAACGTGTAAATCACTTGATATACGCAAGCCTGATTACACTGTGTCTACCCTACCACTAGTCATGAGACACTGTATGTAAGTAATATAAACAGTCTGCAAGTCCGTGTACACAACTTGTGTCTACCACTATATGGCCCACTGTATGGTGTAACATATTAGTTCGTATGGGCACCGGAGTTGTAACACTGGCATATATCTCGATATTGTCACTATAAATGTGCGGTAATTGTAGTGTCTTTGTAATAAAGATCTTTTATTCAGTATAGTATAGGGGTTCTATTCAGTCACTGTTTGGTGGTAATTCTGTGGTCATGTTTTCTTGCGATATAATTTGTTCCATATATAGTAACACTATTGGTAATGTTAATCTGGGTATATTGGAATTTGTCTGGTAGCGGCTTGATGGTGAAATTTATGGTGAGGCGTTCACTCCTTGCATTATCTAGTAAGAGGTTCTGGTAAATGTTTGTGTTTGGGAAAGTGTGGGAAAGGGGGGGGGGAGGGGGAGGAGGGAGGCAGTCAAAAGCTTGCTAGGGGGCCCAGGCTTCTTTAGTTATGCCCCTGTCTATGGACGTATACTGACAAATTCAACAGAACTGGCTGAGGCGGCCATATTGGTTACTCCATCATTACACTGTGCTGAGTATTGTAGTAATGAACGGTCACGAGTCTGTACAATACTCTTCCACATACATCTCACTCTCGCAGTATGGGCGCACTATTTTTGGCCTCCGCATGTCAGGAAAAGCTCCTGATGTATACTTTAAATAGAATCTGTGACAGATACCTAACAGTTTTATCTGTCATCCATAGCCTAATATGGGATCCAGGTAACCTAGAGGTGCACAAAGTGCGGCCCCGAGTGCCTCTCTGTGCAGCCCCAGCCATCAGGACACAAACATGCTTTGTCTCTGTCCACATACTTCAGAGAGTAATATTCATCTTTGACTGCTGCATTCAACGATGGCATTGTTCCGTGGTGCAGTGTTATAGTTGACACGTTCCGGTGGGGCAGTATATATGCTGGCGACTGTTTTCCGTTGGGCAGTTATACTTGCGACTGTTCCGGTGGGCAGTGTATACCTGGCACTGTTCCGGTGGGCAGTGTATAGCTGGCACTGTTTCTGGTGTGCAAGTGTATTATCCTGGCACTGTTGCCGGTTGGGGCAGTGTAAAGCGTGCACAGTTCCAGGTGGCAGTTTATAAGCTGGCACTGTCGGTGATGCATGTATAGCTGGCACTGTTCCGGTGGGCAGTGTATAGCTGGCACTGTTCCGGTGGGACAGTTTGCATATTATCTCCGGATTTTTTTTTTTTTGCAAGGAGTAATATAATTCTGACACAACAATGTGCATTAACACAGAGCTATTACCGTAAAATGTTTTGATAGGTTTTAGACTCCAGAGAGGAGGAGATGAGTTCGGGAGGAGGCTATATATGTGTGTGTTCTCTCATATCTTCTTTCTTGAGTAGCAAGCAGGGTACTCCCCATTTTGACCTCTAAGATTTACTGCAGCCCTTTGGAAAGGTACATCATGACAACATGGCCTTTGGACCAGAAAATGTTGTGCACCCATGAGGTAATGGATATATCATGAGCATTATGACAGATTCATTAAACAATACCTTTATAACCTATGGGAGATGGAAGCCATATTTCTGGTATCTGCACTGGTTTAATGGATATGTCATAAAAAGCTATTGGAAAGTTTGTCACATAGTCATTAAATGCCTTACAGTGGCATCCGATACCCATATGGTTTCCATTTAACAATTTTTTTACAGTCCAAGGGGGTACTATCATATACCAGCCAAACAGAGGCTGAAATGAAGTTTAGCGCGTATGTTGGGAGATGATGCTAAAAGGAGAAAAAGCAGTGTTAAGCAAACGTACTAAATCAGGACTTTATGCCAACTATGGGTGCTTTCACACAGTGCTTTTTGGTAATTACCGCAATTTTACCGCAATTTTTTCCGAGATTTTTGTGCAGCAATGTATACATTAATTGCGTGTGGCTTCCTGCACAAAAAGCGCATTGAAAAAATGCATCAAAAACGCACCGTGTGAAAGCACCCTACTACTGTGACAAGACTGCCTTCATCTGACAAGGCCACAATCACCTTCTTAATCCTTCTGCTCCTATCTATGATCCTACCCTGTCAAGGATTAGTTCTCTTATTTCCAATACATGTTAAATAGGAGCCTGGCCCAAGGAAGGGCGAGTTCCTTTGGAATACCTGAATATACTTCATAAAGTAATATAGGATTTTTTTATCTTATGTTGAAAAGAGTACAGGGCCTAAGAGTCTTCTAAAATAAATGCGTGGAAAAAAATAATTGTGCAATATACTTTAATTTTTATTATTAAAACAGGGAAACTGCTTGGCATACAGTTAAGATGCTCATATACCTTAAAAAGGTGTTGGCCAAACTGCAGACCGCAATTCCTCCCGACTCCCCCATACACATGCACATCTATATGTTCTAAGTAGAATAAACCACTGCCAGACTCCTTCAGCGGTGGTGATCTCTTAAGAAAACAGATGGTTAGGCTTTTGATAACAACAATGGTGTCTATTCTTCGCTGTCTCCACTGCAGATCTGTCTCTGGAAATCAAAGACCCAAAGCACATTAACATTTGGTATAGGTCCTGACAAAATCAATCTGGTTCTGATGACTAATAGTGTACATAGCTGGTAAGGGCGAACTTTTCTGGTGTCTATAAAAAATAAAAGTGGGCTCACTTTTGTATCATCAGGGGCCTGTTTGCTTGTCCGACTGTGGCGACTTTTAGACAGTAATACTCTATTTTTCAATTTGGTGCTTTTTGTTACTTGGAAAAATGTCCCCCGGAAGAACCATATTACAGAGGGGAAACGGTTGGAGTTCTTTTTCCTTGGCTAGCAGCGATTTTTTTTTGTTTCCTACAAGTGTTTAGTTTTGAACCGGGGGTATCCACCGAATTTTGCGGTCGTCCCTTTTTTGGGATGGACCCCTGCCTTTAGGAAGGGTTTTGTGGGACTGGTAGGGTATCTGTTTTTTTAAAAACATATTTGGTCTAGGAAAAACTTGCATCGGGATATACATCTTGCATAGTGCGAAAATCAATGCCAGACTTGGTCACGGAGCAGGCCGCCATATAGGGGGTACAACCGGTATCCTTTATGGGGCCCCTTGGAAAAAGGGGGGCCCGCTGCAAGGGGGGCCCCCTTATTCCTTAAGTAGAGCGGGGCCCCGGGGGCGCAGCCGGCCGAACCAGGCTCTGGGGTCCACGTTGGGGGCCCCCAGCTCTGGGCCCCCCCCGGGGGCAGTCCCGTCCCCCCCCGGGACCCCCCCCCGCCCCCACTAAAACCCCGGGCCGGCGCCGAGCGCCCACAACCGGCCCAGTAGCCGGGGACTAATTTCCCCGCCCCCGGGGCTGCGCGGGTGTCAGCGGGCACAGCCCCTAGCGCTGCGTCCGCTAAACTCCCGGGCAGGCTGAAATCCGGGCCTTCACCCTCCCGGTCCGGCCCCCTACTGCTGCCCGGGGGCGCGGTGACATCACTTCCCCGCGCGCCTATGCAGGAGGGAGAAGCCGCGAAAGGTCAGAGCGCCGGGAGGGGGAGCAAGGTAAGTGGATGTTTTGTTGGTTTTTTTTTTTTGTTTTTTTTTTATATATAAAAGGGAAAGCGGGCCCCTGGCACCTAAAAACCCCACAGGGGGCCCGGGCTATTTTAAAAACCCAACGGGGGGCCCTCTCCTTAAACCCCCACGGGGGGCCCCCGGGCTACCTAAAAACCCCACAGGGGGCCCTGGCTCCCCTAAAAACCCCACAGGGGCCCGGCCCAAAAAACCCCCAAATAGGGGCCCGGTACCTAAAAACCCCACAGGGGCCCGGTACCTATAAACCCCACAGGGGGCCCTGGCTACCTAAAAACCCCACGGGGGGGGCCCGGCTACCTAAAAACCCCACGGGGGGCCCTGCTACCTAAAAACCCCACAGGGGGCCCGGGGCCCCTAAAAACCCCCACGGGGGGCCCGGGTACCTATAAACCCCACGGGGGGCCCTGGTTTAAAAAAAACCCCACAGGGGGCCCGGCTCCCTATAAACCCCCAGGGGGGCCTGGCCCCAAAAAAACCCGTAGGGGGCCCCGGGCCCTAAACCCAGGGGGCCATGACACCTAAACCCCAAAAGGGGGGCCCCTGACACAAAATTAAAAGGGGGCCCGGGCTACCTAAACCCAAAGGGGGCCCTGGCTACCTAAACTAAAAAGGGGGGGCCCGGCTACCAAACTCTACGGGGCCCTGCTACCTAACTCTACAGGGGGCCTGATTTCCCAAATCCAAAGGGGCCCTGACTCTACCTAATCCAAAAGGGGATACGGGACATAAACCTCCTATATACCTACTGGGGGACCTAAAACCTCCCTGTTTACCTGTTTAGGGATCTAAAACCAAAGGGGGGCCCTGATCTACAAAAACCTAAATGGGGCCCTGACCCCCAATCCAAAGGGGGCCCTGACCTACCTAATCCTAAAGGGCCCTGCCCCACCTAAAAAAAAAAGGGGGGACTTACCTGCACCCCAGCTAAAGGAGGCCCCCAACTTTCCTGCACATCCTAAAGGAGGCCCCTAACTATCTGATTCTACCAAAAGGGAACCCCCAAACGCCTGTAACAATTAAAGGGAGACCCCTAATTGCCTTTACTATCTAAGGGAGGCCCTAACTGCCTGTTACTACTTAAGGGAAGCCCTAACTGCCTGTAACCACCTAAAGGGTCCCTAACTGCTTGCAGCCTATATAAAGGGGGCCCAACTACGTAAAAACCTCCCTAACTGGGGCCCCCCAACCTAACCGTAGCCTATCAATTGCCTAACTTGGGTTGCTTATCTACCGGGGGGTTTTTTACCTTGCTAGGTAACCCCCCCAAACCCCTACCTGGGGCTGGCCTACCAATTATCCAGGGGGGGGTCACCTACCTAAATGGGGCCCCAAATTTATTACCTGGGACCCTCCCCACCCTCTAACCCCTTAGGATAAGGCCTCTAATTAGGCTTGTACCCCTCTCCCCCCCCCTGGGAGGTTTGTACAGGGGGGAATTTTTAAAAGAATGCTGGAAAATGGAGCATTCAAGATATTTTGTGTAAATTTCTGCAGGGTGAGTTGTGGCCGGACAAGTCATCATGGCGGTGTGGAAGGATGCAGAAAAAAGGGCAAAAGAACCACTCAGAGAAGGAAAGACTAAGATAAGAAATTCCAGTGAGTCCCCGATTTTAGGGGGGTTTTTAATTCATATGGATAGTGCTGTATTTAACGTAAGTAATGTAACCTGATGTGTCATCACTATGTGGGGGTTTCCAAAGGCGGTCCCTTTTCGGTTATACTGAGCTGGTGTCTGACCTCTATGTGGTTCTTGGACGGTGTTGTGGTTAATCAGCCTAGTATAAATGGCAGCGTCCATGTTCCCCCGATGAAAAGAAGGGGCACCTACCCCGTATAGGAGTTACACTTTCTTTTTGCTGGTGATTATTTAGAAAATGGTAGGGCGTGACCCAAGGGAAAAGTGGGGGGGGATATTTATGGGGCCGGTGAGGGGGATTTTTTGGATGGAGCTATTTAGCCCTGTGTCCCCTTTAATTTGGGGGTGAGACAGACAGATATGTGACACACTGCGATTGTACTACACAAAACAGTTCTTTTTTGCACCCGTATTATGTGTTTAAAAAGGGCGCATTTTGTCCTATAGGGCCCTTTTTTTTTTGCTGGGGGCCGGGGGATCGGGTTTCGGGGGGTCAATTGGGGTTTCTGGGCGGGGGTTTTTAGAGGGGGGGCCCAGGGCTTTTAGCGTATGGGGCCCTGATATTTCTGTTGGCGGCCCTGCACGTGAGTAATGTTACCTTAATTTTCTGTACTTCTTATAGAGATGTATATACATACATATTTTGTGCTCCCCAAAAAAAGGGGTCTTTTTTGTTTTGAACAATTTTTTCTATTTTATTTTCGAAATCAAATTATATCGGTTTAGCATATAAAAAAAGTTTATTTTAGCTGTAATTGTGGGTAAAGGTTTAAAAAAATGGTTTGTTCCTTTTTGAGGAGACTTTTTATTTTTTTTTTTTTTAGTTGTAAAGGGGACCCAAGAGCACCTTCGTGTTATTCCATTGCATGCAGAGTTATATCTCATAAGACTCTGAAAGACAAAAGTGCCATGTTTCATCAGATGCCATATTACAGAAAGCTTGTAGGGCTTTCCACATAGAATCAATTAGTGCCCAGTGGAGAACCACAAGCCTCTACTGACTTCCTGGCAGGGCTGTGGAGTCGGAGTCGGTGCCTATTTTGCAGGAGTCGGAGTCGTCATAAAATGGACCGACTCCGACTCCCAAAATATATAATTAGTTGATCCAGTTATTTCGATGCAGTGCAAAGAGCAAGAGGAATTGGGTCTTTCCCTTGCTACTGCTCCCATATCTTCAGCCTTATCCCATGAGGAGTGTAATTGATGACATGGAGCAGGCAAAGCGCTGCCCCAGGGGAAAGATTCTGCTCCCAGGGCAAACAGATTTCAGCAAATTTTTTCACCTGCTTTAAAAGAAGTAGAAGAGTTCAACCATTCATCAAAACTGACTGTGGCTGAGGCAATTCCTTTACACCCTGATATTGTTAGAGATGTTGCCCCTGTAGTCACCGCTTTGCCGCCAACCCAAGTTAGTGTAGAGAGGCCGTTCTCTAGCCTGGAAATAATGAGATCAGATGTGAGGTCATGTATGCAGGATCTGATGGAGGCGATACTATTTCTCAGAACAAATTCAGACTCCATAAATGTTCCTGCAGTGGTTTGCATATTTACAATTTTTTGTGTTCTAAAGTCATATCCAATAAATATATTTTACACTGACAAGGAAAAGGGTAACAATGATTTGAACTTGTGACTTTCAGGCTCCATATCTCACCATCCACTACAGCTTTGTACATGAGGCTAC
Source organism: Phyllomedusa bahiana (assembly GCA_025379985.1). Taxonomy (NCBI): domain Eukaryota; kingdom Metazoa; phylum Chordata; class Amphibia; order Anura; family Hylidae; genus Phyllomedusa; species Phyllomedusa bahiana. Next base: position 78,866 of record JAODAL010010791.1, on the reverse strand, counting down.
TGTAATTTTATATACAGTCATCTTACCGATCTTATACATAACTCTGACTTGCAAGTATTTAGCATCTGCTTAGTTCTGCAGATTCTTTCCTGTAACTGCATTGTTACTGTTTTGCTCCTAAAAATCTAAATGTTAATTTTTATTATTTTGTTAGCATTTGGGAAATCCACCTTTGGTTTTCTAAACTGCCTGAATCCTTCTGGGCTCTGGATCTGATTCAAGCATATCTTGACCAAAATCTGATCCCAGGTCTCTTCTACACAATCCCAGTGTTGGTGCAGACTGGACTTGGATACAAATACAGCTTTTTCTAAAACTCCACCCAGAAGTGTTCAAATGATGAAAACATTGTTACTCTTTTGCTTATCAGTGTATTTTCTATCTAAATAGCTTGAATATAGAATCATAAGATAATAAAAATCATTATGTTACCACTTTACTAAAGTAAGGTTATCACTTAAACATGCGCCACGTATGAGGGAGTCAGGAGTCGGGGTCGGAGATTTGGGAAATTGAGGAGTCTGAGTCGGGGCTTTGGCTTGCCGACTCCACAGCCCTGCTTTCTGGACCACCAAATAGTCTTACATGTCATCACTTCATACAAGTCAAAAAATTAGTTCAAGTGTTAAATCTTCCCAGAATAATAGTACAAGCAACAAGCCTCTGAACCTTCATTTATATCTGATAAGCTCTCTGAAAATAATCATTTTGCTTTTTTGTCAACCTGGAATTTCTACACCTCTTGGAATATTTCAACATTTGAAAAGTAGAGGACTGTGGGATGGACTGTGCTTAAATGAGATGAGCAACAGATGCACACACAAGATGTATGAAGGCAGGGAGAGTTCTGCAGTGGGTGAGAGAATAAGCACATGCAGAATAATAATAAAACCACACGGGAGATCCATTTTTACAATAATATATGACAGCTGGGTGCAGCAAGTAAACTTTTCCACGTGTGAAAATAATTGTCATATATAAGCTCAATTAAGCCATTGTGTTTCTAATCTACAGATAAATACAGACACATAAATGTATCACTCGGCACACTGCATTCCAAAAAGGCCAGCTGCTAAAAGTGTTGTTCAACAAGTTAAAGAGTGTCCAGACAACACGCAAAAGACCCGGAAAACCTGGCAGCTATCGATACGATTATATCAGATGATGGCATTCAATACTTTGGGTAGAAACGTTTAATCAATTCCACTGGTTGCTGCAATAAAAGATGTAATAACTGTATGATGGAAAGTGACCCAGCAATGCACATGAAGGTTTGATGGGTTCAAAAATAATATACAAAAAAGAAACACAGAAAAGATGGAACAGAGTCAAGGGGCTCTTCCAAATTTGAAGTGCGCTGTGAGAAAGACAGGGAGGTGAGGCCCTATAGCAGGGACAGCTGCAGTCCTTCACTCACATTTCACCCTCTGAGGCCTGGAGAGCTTTTACAGACCTGCATATTACAGAAGGCTGCTTGGTAGCACAAGGGATCAGACACAACCCCATGACGGTTCCACAATCTAGACAAAAATCAAGTGATTCAATCCTGAATGTGAGAGTTACCAAAATAGGATATCTAAAAATCGCTAACATACAGAAAAAAATATTTCATCCAACCGCAATTGGACTTGATACGTTCTGGTGTATCGGATATTAATAATAATAATCTTTATTTCTATAGCGCCAACACATTCCGCAGCACTTTACAAATTCAAGGGTAAACGTACAGACATTACACATTAAAAGAACTTACAGATGAGACACAAGGTGTGAGGGCCCTGCTCGTGAGAGCTTACAATCTATTAGGGTGTATGGGTGAAACATACGGTAAGTGGTGCCAAGTTTACAATGGTCCAGCCTTGTTTCATAAATAGGGGGTGGTTTACATGAAAAATGGTTGAACCTGCCCCCCCGACAGTAAAAATATACGAAAGGCCTGTGAGTCCCCCTAGGTAGGGGTGACAAAGGTGTGGATAGCATTAGGGATTTTAGAGGCCAGCCCGGAGATGTTTTTCAGGGCCCTCTTAAAACATGGGGTTGTGAATGGCCGACCCCCCGGGTAGCATATTCCAGAGAATTGGTGCCGCAACGTGAAAAATCTTTGAGGGGGCAGGGGGTTCAAATTTTTTGATGAATTTTTCTTATCGCAGCAACGGAAAGAGAGCGGGCGGGGGTAACAGACGGGGGAGGAATGTGGGGGGGGGCGGGTTGTGGAGAGCTTTTGAGTGGGATGGAGTTTATACTGACCTGTTGAATGGGAACCATGCAGTGATGACCCCGGAAAAGGCGTCAAAGGGGGGGGGTACCTCGTTTTTCGGCAGGAGGGGGGCAAAAACCGAAAGCAAGGAGTTACAGAGTAAAACGAGAAAAAATAAGGCAAAATGAAGTTTGAGTTGTTTTCAGGTGAGAAATGGAGGTTCGGAGATGTTCTTAGGTGCGGTGACAGGAGGGGAAAGGGGTTTTGGGGATATATGGGGTGAAGGCAGTCAGAATTATAAAACCCCCCAGACAGCGGCCTGCGCCTAGGGAGATGGTGGAACCAAAATACAGAAACAGAAATGCAGGGGGGTTTTGGGTTGTAGATGGGGGAAAAGACAAGAAGTTCATTTAGTGGGTTTATTTCAGGGAGAGGGGACATGAGTCAAGACACAGAAACAGCCCAAACTGGTGTTTTGTACAGGGCGGAGTGATGTACGGGAGGGTGTTAATTGGTGTCACAGCTAGGATGGTACTGGAACCCAAATCCTGAGGTTTGTCCAATGGGGGGTGTGAAAAGGGAAAAAGGGGAGAGGACCTAAAACGGACCCCTGAGGAACTCCAACGAAAGGGGAAGGGGGGGTAAACCCGGGGAAAAGAACCTAAAGGGAGGGGTCGAGAGGTGGGATAAACCAAAGCGAGAGCGGTTCCGGAGGCCAATGCCTGACATGCTGGGGAGAAGGTGGGACCACGGTAAAAATCTGCGAGAACAAAGAAGCACAAGGATAGTTCCTTGAATTTTGCTGTCAGGAGATCATTTAAAATTTTAACAAAGGGCATTTCCGTGAGTGTAGGGTGCGGAAACCTGATTTTTTTGGGCAAAAAGAGAGTTATAGAGGGATAGCAAATTTAGCGAAGTAGCCCAAAGCGTTCCGGGAGTTAGAGATGAAGGGCAGGCTAAGACGGGGTAGTTCAGCACAGGAGGGCCAGAGGGGCTTTTTTATAAAGGGTTATGATGGGTGTTTAAAGGGAAGAGGAAAACCCCAGTGGAGAGAGAGGTTAAGAAGCAGTAAGGTGAAAGGACAGGGGAGAAAAAGGAAAGGGGGGAGGGTATGGGGTCACTAGAGCAGGTGGTGGGGCCCGAGCAGACAAGAAAGCCGGGAAAAATTTTTTCCTCTGTCGTCAGGTCGGGGGCTGAGATAGATTAAAGGGACGTGCGGGAGGGGAGGGGTGGGTATTACTTGGGGACTGAGATATGTTTACCGGGTTTTTTTCAATTTCTCTTTGAATAAGTGGCCGGCTCAGCACAGAGGTCATGACGGGGCCGAGCTCTTGGTCTTAGGAGGATGAAGGGCCCAAAAGGCTTTGGGTTGTTGTTAGTGGGATGAGGGAGGTGAAATTTTTTTGCTTGGCGCGTAAAGGGCGTGTGGAAGTCCTGAGCATGAATTCTGGATTAAAGGATGGTCATGTCTTCCTGAAAAAAAAACAAAAAATCGTCTAAAAAAAAAAAAAAAAAAAAGTAAAAATAAAAGGGCTCAAATGGTTTTAAAAGGTTCCCCAATATTTCTTAATAGGAACTGCGTTTTTCAAATTAAAAAAAAAAACATTTCCTTTTATTGGATCCAAAAGGGCGCCATCCCCCCCCTCCACCGTTTTTTTTCTTTTTTTAAACCTTCCCATCTTCTCCCAACAGAGCGTCACTGATGCAGGTGCTATTGGCTGATATAAAGGCTCGGGAAAAAGTGCTCCAAAGGGTGGAATCAGCCAAATGGAAAAAGACCCACACGGGTGAGTTCGAGGGGAAGAAATGTAAAAGGAGAACGGGGGGGCATGGAGGGGTGGACCCGGGAATTGAGGTAAAGAAAAGGTTTTTTTTTATTTTTTATTTATGGCTTTAAAAAAAATTAAGAAAATAAAAAAGTATGTTGAAAAAACCCTTTAAATGATAAAAGAGCTCAAACTCCCCTTCCCAGCCTCCCTTCTCTCTCACTCTGTCACCTTTCAGGTCCTGCAGGTCTTCGCATTCTGGGGTCCCTCTTAACTCTCTGAAGTGCAGAGACTGGTGGAATCCTTAAAATAAAAGGAATCTTGGGATAACTATTAAATTTTAGGGACATTTTAAAGCTGGTTTTAAAAATGGTTTAGTCCTTTTTTTTGATGAAGGTTCGCCCACAGCGTGGGAAAAAGTCGGTCAGGGTTCTGTTTTTGAATCCCCCCAAAGGCACTTTGCGTCCATTTTTTGGGGGGTTTCAGATTTAAAATTCAACACGTGTAGACTACAGCTCGGATTTTCTATTGAAGTCTATGGGGATGGTTGACAGATGGTTTTCAAATCCGAAAACCAACAAACTCCATGCCGTGTGGACTTATCCTAAATGTCTTAGTCAGTCGTCCACTCTTCCTCACAAGTGGTGGCATTGCTGACTGCCCCCCGAAACTTTTTTAAAACCAAAAAGTGTCTTGGATGGGTAATAGCAATACCAAGGATCTGGAGAAGAGGAAACAGATTCCTGCATCTCTGCTTCTGGAAGTTCTAAGTTCTAAGATGTTTCTATAAATGGACATTGATATCACTGGAGCCTCCAGAGGTATCCACTGATGCCTGTGACGGATGCCATGCAGTGACACCTTTTGATAATAGATGCCTATGCACAGGCTTAGCAGGTATGCTAGAAGCTTTCCATGAAGAACACAGGCTTATGAAGTAGGTAGATAAATCTTTTAAAGGAGCATTTCAACTGAGAATTAAAAAAAACATCAGTAGAAATGTCCACGTTCTTGTCCTAAAAATCAGGACAACTCTCTTAAAAATCATAATATAGCTTCTATTTAAAACAACCCTTGTGAATACATCCATGGTTACTACTAAATCCAAGATTATGAACATGGGAAGGAAAAATCATTCCATGATTACTTGTTAAAATGGGAAAAATGCGGGGGAAAAGGGGGGCATGGGGAAGGGCTGGGAAACCCGGGGACAAAAAATTTAAAGTAGCAGAAAGTCAGGGAGCAATGCAAAAGGCAAATGGATGATGGAAAAGGGGCAAAGATGCACAGAAAACATCATTCTCCCTTATACAAATCACTGGTCAGACCAACATGGAAAATTGTTACAGTTTTGGACCAATTCACGGAAAGCATTGTAGAGCTTGAAAAAGGTTCAAAGGGGGGCAACAAAAATAATAAAAGGACTGGTGGCTCAACCCAGAAAGATAGCAAATTGGGTTATTTTGTTCAGGAAAAACGCTTGGGGGACATAAAAAATATTTTAAATATATTAATCAAGGTAAAATTGAGATTCTCTCAAATCTTTTAACCCGGGGCTTATCTAGAAAAAAGGGGGGACCTCTGGTCTTGGGAACGAAAGTTTTTAATAAAAATAGAAAAAGGGGTTCTTTTTCTTTAAAACGGGAGATGTGGAACTCTCTGCCCAAAGGAAATTGTATGGTAATCACAAAAAAAGGTTTAAAAAGGTTGGGGCATTTTTTGGGGCGTAATAATATAACAAGTATAGTGACCAGGAAATTGGGGAAGGGTTTTAGTCCCGAGATTTTTTCTTTTTTCAGGTTGGGTTGGGAAGGGAATTTTTTCCCTACAGTTTGGGCAATTGGGTTTACCTCAGGGGGGGTTTTGCCTTTCCCCGCATCAAAAAAATATTGCACAATAGGGTTTAACTGGGTGGACTGTGTTTTTTCGCCTTATTAACATTTTTGTACATAAACCTGCCCCCCTTCATCTGGACCCTTTACATAGTATTTATTTTTGATCCTATCCTTGACAATCCTGAATACATGTATTTGGAGAAGGAATGCGATGCTGCGGCACTATCAGGATTCCGATCTAAATTATGTCTTCTAAGCAGGGAATGGTGATTAACCTGCAGATTATTCCAACACAGATCACTAGTATAAGGTATAATCCCTGAAGTCATGCAAAGGAAAACAAACAAGAGAAGGAAGAAAAGGTGCAAGTGTTTTCGTTCTTCATACTTAGCACGGAATCCGCATCTAAAGACATGACATTTCTGGATGGGTGCAGGAGGCAAATTTCTTTGTGTAGCAGTCATCCCATTTACTGCTGGGGGCCAGCATTGGTAGCTGAATTCCTCAGATTACATGGCCACCTATGTAAAAGCCTGGTTCATACAATCCGTAGGATGGACCTCCTAGAATATCCATGGATCGTATGAAAGAATATTATGTCTAGCTCAGCACCTCCAGACATATTATGGTTAAACAGACCATTAAGCACTGAACCCTTCACAGCCTTACAACAGAACTGGAAAACATTTTCAGGTCAGGATTAAACTTGCCAAGATTATGATTTCCCTAATTACAAATGTCACTTTTTTCTCAATGGACGAGGTCTGAAATAACAAACACTGAATACATTACCATCACATTTAGTAGAGTGGAAAAAAAGTCACCCAAGTTCAGAAGGTTTTTTTTTTTACCGAGTCCTACGCCGAACAGTGGGATTCTGGGTAGTCTCCTTTTCTGCTATCAGTACAGGTTAAGATAGTTGGTTTTGTTTAATGAAGGCAGCAAGTTATTTTAAAATCTAGGACCATACAATTCCAGATATGTCCACCTATCTTAAAGGGGTTTTGCCACGATCTCATTTCATTCCTCCTGTATCCAGCTCTTCAGCTCTGTGTGCTCAGAAGGGGGTGTTTTTGATTTGTTTGAATTGCATATCATGTGACTCAGCAGGCTGACATCACCATGTCTTTCTTCTCTGTAGTCAAAGAAAGGTCTGTTTATGTAAAGCATTGTGAGTAGCTGAGTGGTAAAGTTTTTGCCTCCAGGCACAAGGGTCCTAGGTTCAAATCCCTGCAGGAACCAAACCGGTGTTTTTTTTTCTCTTTATCAATGCACAGACCTCACTGAGGTTTCTTTTTTTTTATTTATTTGCACTGTTTGACTAATTACTAAGGAGGACAGAGGACGGGAGTAGAATGAAAGCACCTGGGGTTTGAATACTCAGTAGCTGCCTGAGAGGAGAGGTGATGTCTGAGCATGTGCGACCAGGACTGAGGAGCTCTCAGCCCTGGTGGTATCCCCTGGAGATGAGCTGTAAACAATGGATCACTAAAGGAGCAGCTAAGACAAAAACGGTCCAGAATGTTTAATAATGATGAATGGTGAAAATGTTTGTTATTTCATTTGCAAGCTTCCCACGTCAATTTTACTTCGTGGTAAAACCCCTTTAAGTTTGCAGGCATGGCTCATGTTAAGGCTGGGATCACACTGAATTTTTGGCCTTCCATTATAATACAGAGGGAGAAAAACTTTCTAAATATGTTAAATATGTGACAGTAGTTTTCATCAGCCACTGACTAATATGGTATCCGCTTAATGCATATACTGGGTTTTTAAGGACAAATCCATTAAGCAGTTGCAGTTACTACTTGGGTGGTGGATGTCATTGTTAGATATCCATTTAACATCTATCACCCACAGGCTATAATGGCATCCCTCTAAAAAAAAAAGCCTAGGGTGTATCTGTAAGGCCCGGTTCATATTGGGGTTGGAGTTTCCATTCAAAAGACTTGTGCCAGATCCAATAAATAACAAAACCCATTGGTGCAGGATGGACCCCATATACTACACTGGGGTCTGGTGGATTTCCATCATGGTGTCTTGTTTGAAAAGAGAAAAATAGTGCTCCACTATTTTTTCCATGATTTTGACAGAATTCGCGCCCGAGTCTCCAAACACTAGGGAAGCAGATGTGAATCTAGCCCATAATAGATACTTGTGACTGATGAAAAGATTTGGCATCTATCTACCACAGGATAATATAGAATTTGTTTAACAGAGGTTTTTATAACGTCTTCTATTCTATAGAAATAGCATCGCTTCCTTTGACTAATGGAAACCAAATGAGAGGTTTCTTGTGTACATGGGAGCTTTCTCCTCATTCATTCTAAATTTATGGTGCAAAATCAGTGTGAACCCAGCCTTATGCTTTACAACACAAAATTAGTTTTCTGTGAGGGCAGCATATTACTGCCGCAGGTTGGCTCTTCCATTTATTAGTCCGTAGGGCACAAACTGTATTTTACCAGTTGGTTATTCACACCCAAGACAGAATACAGTATTTTTATTTTCATCAGTCTATTGTATATCTGGGGCGAGCTAGTCACCAACCTCTATAGCTCTCCATATCATTGACTGACAGCCACTGTGGACAATACAGTACATTAGGGCTGTAAATCAAGAGTGACTGAGGACATGGGGAGAGGAGGACAGGTTACACTTCCCGTAAGAATGCAGCAGGTTTGGCCTCCATCTTTGTTGGAGGCTCTGTTAGAAGCCTAGATTGTAGATTCCATCAAAAATTATTTTACAAAAAACACAACAGGCAGCTGTTTTTTTCCATTAAAATGCTGGACACCATGATGAAAACATGACGGACACATAGTAGACAATAGAGTCCATTGGCTGCTGTTGGTGTCTATCATTAAAACAGATCTGGCACCACTGTTATTAGGGGTTTTTCTGTTCGATCATAGGCAAAAAAAAAAACAAAACAGAAATTATAGCGCAGATCTAAACCAGACATTAGTCCACTGTATTTTGTCTTAAACAATAAGTCATTTTTTGATTACACATTTTTATGTTAAACACATTTTTTAGGAATTTTTGATTCTTTTTTTTTAATTTTCCATATCACTTTCAGTATTTTTTTTATTGATTCTTAAGTCCTGCTGTTTTCACTTTGGCCACTAAGCCTATTAAAAGTCTGAAACTTCCTCTTCTGTAGAGCAAGATTTTCAGTGTCTGCTCATTATCAGTGAAAGCAAAGTCAAACTGAAAGGAGACATGAATGTGTATAGATAACGCAGAAGCCACCAGTCACAAGAGGAGATGTCACAGCTCCCCCTCTCACCTCCCTGCACACTGATTTCTTCCCATGTCACACAGCATGACTAGAAAACTCTCCTATAGAAGTTTTGTATCTCCTTAGGGAAAACAGAGGAACAAAGCAATATATTTGGAAAATGTCTTTATTTTGTATTCCCTACAATTTGAAAGCTATTCTTTGTAGCGAGACAACCCCTTTAAGTGCTTTTAACCAAATGGAACAACTTTGCGCTTTTAATCCTACAGTCAGGTCGACCCTGTCACTCTGATACCTGCACTGTAAGGGGCCGAGCACCTGTGAAATCCTCACAAGACCAGGACACATTTTAGCCCTTGGACATAAACAAGGAATATTTCCAATCAGTGACTGCAGGAAAAGATTGTGGAAATCATGAGGAATTAATACAGAAAGTAAAAGTGTGTAACCTTACAACATAACAGTGCATAACCTGCATTTGCAGAAGCCCCAATACTCATATAAGGAATACAAAAAAGCTTATTAATTGACATTTATTATGTAACAACTGTACAAGGTTCTTATGCAGGAAAAGGCTGTAAAATTTAATTTGGAAAGCAGGAAAAAAAAATCCAATAATTTCTGGGGTCTGTTCTGTCTTCCAATTAAAATATTAATATATTGCATTAAATAATATAAACAGAGAATATAAGGCTCTCAGATTATTGTTTAATCCACACAAATTGGAAGACAATGCTGTAATTCATCTTGAAACCATGTAACGAAAATGAACATGAACCAATAAAGATGATCTGCTCAGCATCAAGTCTCTGCAGTTGGAACCTTAATCCATGATTGATTTAACATCTTTAACCAACATCCAACTGCGCACTGGAACACACAGCATGAAGACAAAAATTAAAAACTCAGGACAAATATATAAATCTCTCCCCAATCTGTACGCTTTTAGAATTAACAGAGGAGAAACTTTTACCTGGAGCTTAATATTTTTTTTTTTTTTTTGCTTTTTCTAACTTGATTGCCTGGTTTACAAAGACCAAATTTCAAAATAGCCTGCTAGAGAATTCCAAGTTATTAGAGTGAGAAGTCCCATCCCGAACCTTCATCGACTAGCCAAAGCGAAGACTAGCAACAAAGAGCATCCCTTAGGTAGGTGGTTCTCAACTCCAGTCCTCAATACCCACCAACAAGTCATGTTTTCAGGATCTCCGACAGAATGCACAGACAATAATTATATCACCTGTGCAATGCTCAGGAAATCCTGAAAACTTGACCTGTTGGTGGGTCTTGAGGACTGGAGTTGAGAAACACCGCCTTAGGGTATGTTCCCACGGCTTATTTTAGGGGGCATTTCGCCACGTATTTCATGGCGCGCCATAATACGAGCGAAATGCACCCCAATCATTACGGTAATCCACAGTTCTCATAGAGAACTATGGATTACGCCTCCTCCGCGCGCTTGTCCAATACGTTTGTATTGTACGTGTGGGGAGATAAATGACATGTAATTTATTCGCGGCACTTTCGCGGTGCTCGTAATGCATGTCTGTGGGGCCGGCGGGCTGCGCCAATCAGCGCGACTCCGCAAACACTCGGTGTAATTGTGGAGCGGACAGTACGCCCCGCAATTACGCGGTGTGAACCTACCCTTACTCTGGAGGACAGGTCGTGTCCATAAATTATATGGATAGACCAAGAATTTCAATGAAAACCATGCAATGCTTTATTTCACCCACGGTGGTGCTACGACAAAACTGAACTCTTCTTACTAGGTTGTTCTGCATATTAAAACAGGTCACAGAATTTCCAGAACCTTGTGATTGTTAGAGGGATGCCCATGTAAAGTAAAATAGCAATTAACCTAGACCAGCAGAGCGTGAAAAAAGGCATAACTGATGGAATACAGTCTTCGTATTAATCTGGTCAGTTATGCCCAATTTTGAATGCAGTATAATATTCCAAACATGACCTTGGGTAATCAATTCATTGGGTAGATAAAGGTGGATAGGCAACAGATTAGTGAGCACTGCTAAATCCCGGTTGGGAACTGACCCCTTGGAGGCATACTCACTGACAACGACCATAAACCAGGTACTCAAGTGCTTCACTTTTTAGAGATGCTTTTTCTTTTTGTAAACATAAATATGTCTAGATTTAGCTCAGAGGCCTTCTACATTAGGGATAGGCACCATGCAGGTGTGTGGAGACTTGCACAGAATGGTTTCTCCACTGAAATGCAAATATATTCATATAAACTCAGAGGAAAAGAGCAAGGTTAAGTTAGTAGCACAGTGGAACAATACTCAGGCTAACTAATACAGAAAAGTAATAGAAAAGAAAGAGCATCAAAATCAAAGAAGAGACATACTGATCAATTATATATACACAAACCGTATATAGGAGAAAAAGATATTTGTGTTCGGGGGAAAGAAACACTTTAGAGTGAATTTACAAATTGAGGGCTTTCCTTCGTTTAGGCTGAGCTATACAGAAGAGGCAAGGTTGCCAAATGGATTCATAATCCAGATCCCTAGAGTCTACCTGGGTGGCTTCCATTTGTTCATAGATCAGAATATGATTAATCCTACTCTAGACAGCTAAGAATCAGAGAGCTGGGATTTCCAGATTGCAGCAATGTGAATGCAATATTTTTTTGTAAGAGAAAAAAAAAAGTTAAGAGAATGACTATAATTAAACAGGATGTACGTTTACCTCTTTTTATAGATTTTCCTTATGTTCACTGTTCAAATGTATTTGGATGCGTCTGCCTCCGCCTTTTTATCAAAAACTTTAGATAGTTCGACATACAGGTATTTATGAGGCTTTGGAGTATGCCAAAGCTGTGGTAAGAATAAAGTTTTACAGTGTTAATACCCTTGTCCTGGCCCTAATAAGAGTGATCTTAAAGCGGTTGTCTCACTACACTGATTCATCTCACCTCAGTCCTGTTTTTTTGGTTTCATTTTGAATTCAGGGTCATGTTTACTGGCTTCCACTAGGCTGCAGTAGAAGCCAGGTCTGTAGCTATAGCAACCAGTGCTGGCAGCCTATCACGAGACATTGAACAGGTATGTAGCTATAGCAACCTGAGGAACTGCTATTAAAGGTGTATGAGCAATGTAAAATTGCCTATTTTACTCTCAGCCCTAAAAGCTTGGAAAGTACGGCCAGACGTGCAAGGAGAATATCTGTCTGGTGGTGGCTCTCCAGGCAACATCTGCAATTTACCATGATGCTCCCATTTGGAAAGTGTTGTCACAACCACTTTAATAATGATGTGGTTATTGGTGCAAAACTTTAAGTGAACGCAGAGTCCAATCTCCAATTACCTGTGGGATTCAAATAATCTATTAGCGCAAGTTTCCCCCTTAGGCCATGTTCACACGGCTTAAAATGGGCCGTATTTCGGTCCGTAATTACGCGCCGGAGTGCACCAATTACGGGCCGAAAATGGCCCATTCATTACGGTAATTCACAGTTCTCATAGAGAACTATGGATTACGCCTCCTCTCCCCGCCCGGCATGGGAGATAATTGACGTGTCACTTTCTAGCGGTGTATACGCGACGCTAGCAGTGATTGTCTATGGGCCGGCGAGGTGCCGGCCCCCCGCTCCCGCCCCCGTCCACACGGCGTAATTGCGGGGCGAAATTACGCCCCGCAGTTAAGCCGTGTGAACATAGCCTTAAGGGGAAGGAAACTTTTACTGTCTAGTGTCCACCCAAACAGAAAAGAGAAAGACGACTGAGCCATTAGTGTGGGCTTACTTAAAGGGGTTGTCTCACTACATTGATTCATATTACCTCAATCCTGTTTTCTTGGTTTCATTTTGAATTCAGGGGCGTGTTTAATGGCTTCTACTAGGCTGCAGTAGAAGCCAAGTCTGTAGCTATAGCGACCAGTGCTGGCAGCCTATCAGGAGAGATTGAACAGGTCTGTAGCTATAGCGACCTGAGGAGCTGATGCAGTCCATACAGGAGGGGATATCTCAGAATAGGTAGGACACTGTTTATGGACACATATTGCAAAGTGACTTGCTTTTGCAAGATCTTTAAAAAGCAATCCTTGTAGTGAGACAACCCCTTTAAGTGTCCCCATCTGGGTGGGCCCCGGACTGTAAAAGGTAAAAGTTTCCTCTTCTCTGGGAGAGGCGGGGGGAAACTTATGCTAATTAGTGTTGATCAAACTGTTCTAGAAAAGTTAAGTTCTAGTAGAGCTTCTCGAATTTTTAGGACTCAGACTGAACATTTTACTGTTCATTCGAGTTCTAGTTCTACACGCCATTTTCAGCACCTTTCTGCACTTTTGGCGGCCATCCAATCAGTACAGAGAACAGAGAAGTGTCAAAAACGTCATCACTGAGGTGTAGGGCTCTCATTGGCTGCTAAACTCGAATGACCATGTATATATATTTCACTGTATTGCCTTGTGAACGCCATTTTCAGCTCACTCTGTACTGTACAGACTGCTCTTAGCCTTTACATCTCCAAAGACATCAATAGTTAGGGAGTTTGGTATTGCTGCCTGCATCTTTCACACACCCATAAGCTGTTATTTGGCGACATTTGCTGCTACTGATCCACCCTCAGCCTAACCAGGAAGTGTGACTGAAGCGGGCTATGGCTCTGGGAAACTGCAGGGTGAGAAAACGGCTTTAAGGAAGGGAATGTAGACAGTACAGTCTTATAATTCATTGCATCACCCCTTAAAGAAAATATATCTTCTTTATATTAAAAATAATTTAAAACCAATACAATAGAATACTTCAATTGATGAAACTTATGGTTAAATAATGGCACTTTAGTCAATCTCTTTCAAAGGGTTCATAGTCCCTATTGTTCTAAGTGGGTGTGCACATGTAACTCCCCCCCCTTAATAGTTACAGAAACCTTAAGTTTCGATAATTTCTACTAACCATTGCCAGCATGATCAAAGTGATCTCTCCAGTGAAAAAAAATGGTGATGCAATTGTCCACAATTGGAAATAAATTGAGTTTTGTCTATTTTTTTTTGTTTTATTTTTTTTTTTTTTTTAATACTAGTACACTGATGGCAAAGGAGGTGATAGGTGCACTTTTTTTTCTTTTCTCAGTTACACTGTATTTGCTTCCTCTGTTTTTCCTCGTCTGTACATGTGAGATAGATGTGAAAATTCTCTCCTTCCTCTTCAACCAAATTCCCCTTCTCTACCCAGAATTTAATTGTAAATTTAACAAGAAAACTTTGAGACAAAGAGAAAATGTACTTATTTATAAATGGCTAATTGCACTTGAAAACAAAACAAAAAATAGTAGTTAAAAAAATAAATTAAAAAAATAAAATCAGTAGGACAGTACACACAAAGACTTGATCTTCCGATGACGCATTCTTTATCACAGAAAGTCTGACATACACATTAGTATATGTCTTCAAACAAAATCTTCCCCAGCCCCTGTAATTTGTAAGACTTATTTTTTATCCGTCAGCTGGAGCGTTTTACCAGACAAGCAGCCATATTTCTTATTTATTTGTCTTGCAGAAAGCAGCAGCTTCCTTAGGCTTTATATTTAGTAACTTTACCTAGAAGAGAAATCTTATGTACATTTCATGCAAGTTTCGAGCCCCCTATGGGACCATGCTGAAGTCATCAGAAGTGTCATCTTTGTAGCGTACATGTAGGGCCTGTTCAAGTATTTAACTTAAAATGACCCATGACATAGCTTCAACCAACGCTGCACATAAACTCAACGCTATGCGAGTGCCCACCGTCGAGATATCACCAGCTCGGTTTACGACGGATCTCAAGCGCAGAAAATATTGTCTGGTTAATGGTCCCAAAATACTTCTCTGATGATTTATTACAAGATTTCGTTGACAACGGCATGAAGCAATGCAGAATCGCACAGGTCTGATTCCCTGCCTTTTTCCAGATGAGAACAGTTCAAACCTTACACAACAAACACCACAACAAGCATGCACACACACAACATTCAGAATCTGGCATGGGATGTTAAATCGAGCAATGAAGCAATCAAAGTGAAGTGACTGAAGCCCAGAACAGGGCTGGGAGAAGATAACTGGACAGGCTTTAAAATCCAACAGCTGGAAAACTTGTTGATTCTCCTAGGGAAATTCATAATGTATTTGACTTATGTTTGTGTGAAGCTGCAGAGTTTCCTAAGGGGGTTGAGAAGTTAAAAGACTGCCAGGAACTTTATCTGTAAAATGATGCAGGTTTGGTCCAGTTGTCCAATATATGACCCATCTAACACACAAAACAACAGTCACTACATGAAAAAAAAATTAGATTCTTTTCTAAGTAGAATTTGACCTTTGGGCTCAACCAATAGTTGGACTCTACAACCCCAAAACTATGGTAAGGTCAGAAATACCAGGCTCAGGAGGAAGCCCATTGGCTTCTCTTCAAAAGACACCGGCAATAAAAATGTTTAGGCTAAAAGCATTGTAAAGGAGGTGGTTGGAGATGGCTTTGTCTCTAAAGCTGGCAGCACACTCGAGGACATAAGAATTGGGCAAGTTAAATTTCAACTCTACCATCCTTCTCTCTGCCGACGTCACCTCTTAAGACATTGATATGGTCCATAAGTAACTCTGCAAAGGGCATTATTACATTTCTTACCAAAGTCAGCAGCTGCAGGAGAGGAGAGCTTACTGTTTGGGTATGTTTAAACCTTTTCAGCTAAAATTGCAGATTGTTGGAAAAAAAATTCTTCATTTTCAAAGCTTAACACTAAACAATTTGTCAAACAGCTGTGGGGTCGATATGCTCACTGCACCCCTGGATATATGCCGTAAGGGGTGTAGTTTCCAATATGGGGTGTTTTTAGGGTTGTTTATTAAGTTTTAGCACCTTAGGGTGTTCGTAAATCTGAAATGGTGCCTAAATAAAGTCATAATAAAAATGAGACCCCAGAGTCCAGTAGGTGTTCCTCCTATTCTGGGGCTTGTGGTCAAGCAATTACGCTGGGACTTCGGGAGCTCGCACCGACTCCCGCGGGGTGGCCGGCAGCCCTATAGACATTCATTACTAGTGGTGCGTATTGTGCGAGCGGGGAGAGGAGGCGTAATCCATAGTTCTCTATGAGAACTATGGATTACCTTAATGACTGGGACGAATCTCGCCCCGTATTTAGTGCAGTACGCCGCAAAATACGGGCCAAAATCCGTCCCAATTTAAGCCGTGTGAACATAGCCTTAGCAATTGCCGGGCACTCTAGAGAGAAGACAATGATCATTTATAACCATTCTTCTCATCCAGACTGCTGTATACATGGTGCTCAGGGAGCAATATGTATACACTTTACCAGGCAGGCTTCAAATGTCTGCCCTAGGTGATCATGAGCTATCTGCAGGAACTGCTGGGTCTTAACAGATTCAGAGCAGTTCTGCAGCATCTGTCACAGGGCTGTATTTGCCATGTAGATAGGACTATTATATCAGTGCTAACTAACGTGGAAATCCGCAATTTAAAAAAAAATGTATTCGAAAAATGCTCAACAATTTTCTCTTTTTTACTGTAAGGGGGGTATAATGTGTAAGAAAAAAAAGTATAAAGAAGAAAAAAAAAGTAAAAAAAAAAAAAAAAAGGTAAAAAAAAAGACAATCCCAATCCATTAGTCTTAGTTTCACCTGAATGACCCAAAAAACTTTTTTTATTTTTAAAAAAGATAAACAAAAGGGGAAAGAGTAAAAAATTAAAAAATTTAGGGGCTAAATTTTTTCTAAAAACAATTAAAATAAAAAAAAACTTGTAAAAAACCTTTTTAATCTTTCCCTGATTTTATAAAACAATAACTCTAATGTAAAATGCATAATAATAAAGAGCGTAGAAATTTAGTGACAAGTTGCAAAATAAATAAAAACCTTAGGATTTTACAGGCTCTTGCGTCGTGGAACATCCACTTTTCTGATGCTCTCTGGGTCCGGCAAAAAGGACCCAAAGACCTTTTAAAAATTACAGGAGTTTTTCACTGCCGGGCAATGACAGAAAAAGCGGGGTTCACATAGAGATCGCCGCGGCTTTTTGAAAAGCACCGGTGGGGTCCGTCTTTCGAATGCGAACCAAGAATAATGTCATTTTTTGGATCGTCCAAAAGAGGCCCCGGCGGGCCGATCCCCAAAACCCGCAGGCCACACCAGTGAAGCGCGCTTTTCCCCATTGCCCGGCAGTGATAAATTACTGCAAGTTTAGAGCTCTTTGGGTCCTTTGACGGACCCCAGAACGCACGAAAAGGGGATGTTCACATGGACCAAGACCCCTTTGTGAACAACCCTTGGGCGGGGGGTCGGCACATATTTTGCAGCGTTTTTTTTAAAGACAAAACCAGGAAAGGGCGCAAAACGTACAAGCTTTTTCAATACACATTTTTGCTGTGTAGGCACCAATACTGCTGCGAAATAAATAAAAAACAAAAGGGTGAACCCACCTTAAATAATATCCCCCACCCCTTTGAATAGGGGGGGCAATTATAATGTATTGGGGGCTTAGTGGACCAATAGCTTATAATATACAATATCTATGCCACAAAAAATTTTTAAAATACAGTAAAATCATTTGTTTTCCAGTTGTCAATTTGGATGATGACACAACACTGTATTAGAAGGGTGTTTGTAAAAAAAAAATGCGAAGTCTATCGGGGCATGATTTAAAACTGTAGAGAAGAAAAAAACAGATTGATCTCCTAAACCCTCTCATCCGTCCTTGTGATGCCGGATGATGACATCTCTACTGCGATCTGTGAATACTTGGGGGGCAAGTGAAAGTGGGTAGGAGGTCTCAACCAACCAGAACCGGGCCGGCCCACTGGAAATGAGAATTTCCCTTTTTTCTTCTATTTTTAATCACCCAGGGGAAACGCTCTTATTGCTTTTAGAGGACCCTTTTAATAGATCTGCACAAGCTACTAACCTCTGTAATTTGAATTGATTTGAATTGCATCTAGAATTTTTTTGCAGCTATAT
Organism: Phyllomedusa bahiana; assembly: GCA_025379985.1. NCBI lineage: Eukaryota > Metazoa > Chordata > Amphibia > Anura > Hylidae > Phyllomedusa > Phyllomedusa bahiana. The sequence goes on along the minus strand of JAODAL010010791.1, from coordinate 60,864 downwards.
ATCATAGTGTCCCCAACTCCTATTATTATATTACGTGGCCCTGATTAATGGAGGCATGCGACTCTAGGCATATAGGTTGAAGTGTTTTTAGTTTATTGTTTAATGGTCGTTTCAAACCTTCTAATCTTTGAAATTAAACTCTGTTTTGTCTCAATAAAATGTATTTTGCAACTTTAACTCGTCGTTCTCTTTTTATCGGTTTTATATTCTATTGTGTCATCTATGGTGATGATCTATATGATGGGTGGACCAGTATTTGTATTGGTGTAAATAAAAATAAAGCCTTAAAGGGGTTGTCTCACTACAAGGATTGATTTATTTATGTTAAAGATCTTGCAAAAACAAGTCACTTTGCAATATGTGTCCATTAACATTGTCCTACCTATTCTTTAATATCCATTCTTGTATGGGTTGCATCAGCTCTTCAGGTCGCTATAGCTACAAACCTGCTTGATCAATCCTGATAGGCTGCCAGCACTGGTTGCTGTAGCTACAGACCTGGCTTCTACTGCAGCCTAGTGGAAGCCAGTAAACACGTCCCTGAATTCAAAGTGAAACCAAGGAAACAGGACTGAGGTAAGATGAATCAATGTAGTGAGACAGCCCCTTTAAGTATCATGAAAAATAAGTGAAAAAAATGATGTGAATAACGAGCTTGACAAAGAGTTCTAGCTTTCAAACCCACACATACTTAAACAAAAAAAGAAAATATGCCAGCTTCTAAATGAGAGGGAAATTACCTGGTCTTGAATTGGTTAAAGCAAAGTTCAAATTTAAGTTGTGGCTCCCATTCATAATGCTCATACGATGGTTCCCAATGGCATCGGAGCAACCTCATTGGCTTATAATGGAGACCACTGGAGTTCTGTTACTGCATGTTGCGCTACGTGATGGGTCTACTGAAGCAGGTTCACTCTTAGGCAGTGTGAACAAAGCCGAAGGTTGTGTGCACATGTTGCGGTATGACTGCAGCGTATTAAGTTAGCAACCTTGACCTACAAGGCTCTCCATAACCATTCCCCTCCATACATCTCTGCTCTAATCTCCAGATATCTCCCGTCACGCAACCCGCTCCTCACAGGACCTTCTCCTCTGCTCTCCCCTTATCAGCCCTCACACAACCGTCTCCAAGGGTTCTCCCTGCTTCACCCCACTCTGGAACTCACTGCCCCAACACCTCAGACTCCCCCCCTCTCACCAGCCTCAAAAGCAACCCCGAAAACCCATCTCTCAGATTGCCCATAACCCAAAAATAACCCTGCTGTCACTACACTATTCCACAACCATGTCTGCCCCTCACCTTCTGTCTCTTCCCACCTTCCTTTTAGAGTGTAAGCCCTTTGGGCAAGGGACCTCCTCCTTCTGTACCAGTTGGGTTTTTAGTAATTTGTCACCTTTGTACTTGTTTGACATATGTTATGTATGAAACCTGAATGTACAGCGCCCTGGAAGCAAGGGCGCTCAAAAATAAATAATAATAATAATAATATTATCCAAGCTTTACTGTAACATCTTTGATCTGGTTCAGTTTAAAGCAAATTTTACACATGGTTAATGTGGGTACATTTCTGAACCAGTATGGAGGTTATAAATCCCAGCCAGACCGAGGGTCTAATGACCCAAGCTAAGAGCATCAAAGACCCCTATAATGCTGTTAGTGTGGGTCATTAAACTTACAGTCAAGAAGGGATTTGTGCCTGTATTACACTCCTGTGAAACAGTGTCTGTCCTGCTGTCACTGTTATACAGAACCTACCCAATCATACAGCACTAACATGTGCTATTGGTCTTGAATCTCGTACCTGCTATATTCATCAGTGCTCCGAAATATCTTATGTTTCCTTTCTTTGGATTAAACTTTATTTTTAGCCAAAGAGTTAATATTCCCCAGGGTGCTGTGCATACCTAACCTAAAACCTGTACAGTACTGTGTAAATGTCTGTCCTACCTGAGTCTACGTTACAGTTTTACAAATACTTAAATATGCTTTAATGGAACATCAATCACAAAGACAAATCTGCGGTTTCATTTTGCACAGCAAGACCCTAGCACTTAAAAACACCTTCCAAAACCATGAAAGACAAATCATATGGAGTCCTCTTGAATTAACGTTCCAGTATAGCAGCGATCAGGGTCCATACATCAAATATTAGTGAGCTCGAAGCTGAGAACATTCTGTTCCAAACAACAATGTATTTGGTGTGGAATATTCCACATAGGAGATGCTTGTGTAAGAGCCTCTCCAACATCTTGATTATTCCATATGTAGGCATTGCTCTACCTAATAACAGATAAAGCTGAGCATGTTTTACAATCTGGGCATTTTACACCCCTGTTAAGTACTGTGTACGAGACGGCGGAATCTCTGTCAGCTCCAGTCTGCAGGTTTAGCCACCAAAGATAAATCTCTCACCTAAAGCCACAATACATAAAAATAGAAATACAGCCTCACAAATAAAGCAGGGGGTCTTTTTTTTTTTTTGTTTTAAATATACATAACGTTCTTTTTATACAAATGTATATTCCATACCCCGTGAAGCTAAAAGGGAACCTGTCACATAGGTTATGTCCCCCTGAGGACAGCACAAGCTAGTGACAGACCTGCTGTTTCCAGCGCTGTGTCCCTTATTCTGTAAGATGCTGGAGTTTTAGAGCATTTACCCCTCAAATCTTATTCATGAGCAGGTGTTAGTCCCGCCCACCAAAGGCTAACCCCGCCCACTGACAGTTATTCACATGATTCTACCTATTCAAAGTAATAGGTTTATCAGTTGAGGTGGGCGGGGCTAGCCTCAGATGGGTGGGGTTTGAAAAAAACTGACTCTTTGGCAATGTTCACATGGCTAATTGTCGACGTAATTGCAATTACGGCGGCTGCCATGCAGCGGGGGTGGGGGGGCCGGCTGCCGTGCAGCGAGGGTGGGGGGCCGGCTGCCGTGCAGCAGAGGTGGGGGGCCGGCAGCTCGCCGGCCCCATAGACATTCATTAATTACGGCGCATACACGCCGTAAATAATGTGTATGTCACTTTATCCCCGGCCGGCGGATTCGCCGAGCGGCAAGTGCAGACGTTATCCATAGCTCTCTATGAGAACTGTGGATTACCATAATGCCTAGGACTGATTTCAGCCGTATTGGAGCGCAAATACTGCGCTCAATACGGCTGAAATCAGTCCCAAAATAAGCCGTGTGAACGAGCCCTTTGAATGACTCTTTTCTGGCTAAAAACTGCAGATTTGAGCATTAAATATACGAAAACTACCGCATCTTACAGAATAAGGGACAGAGTACTGGAAACAGCATGTCTGTCACTAGCCTGTGCTGTCCTAAGCAAGAGGGGCATAATCTATGTGACAGGTTCGTTTTAAAGGGCATACTATAGAAAATGTGATTGGGGTAGCCTGTTGGGGCCAACCACTGAGACCCCCATTGTCAGAATGAATGGAAGTCCCATATCCTACTGTAAAACAAGACAAAATAAAAGGAGAGGTACAGCACTGGACTCAGATAGTTCACGAGTGATGGAGAAACAGTTGATCATTAGCAGTCACTGTCACTCACCATAGACTTCATTGAAGACTACTTTGCATATTCATGGCAGAATCGTCAGTCCTGGACTCTCCTTTAGCCAATAGATTAGTGATGTCATTTTCTTTTGATCAGACAATTATGGCATAGAACTAATATACTATTAATGCAATCTGCTAGACTAACCCATTGAATGTTATTTTCTCCTGTAATCTGAAATTGCAGTCTGGGTCACAGCAGATTGTAAAGCTTTTTAATGTTTTTTTTTTTTAATCAAATGTAACCCTTCCTTCCATCTTTACTACTTTTTGAAATGCTAGATACATTTGGATATGTATGTGAATTGAACGACCTTATTTGCATGTTATAATTTCAAACTTTAAAGGGGTTGTTCTTTCAGGCTCACACTGGGGGTGGTTCTATGGCAGTGATAGGCATATCTGGTCTGCTACCTCTAGCTGAGCCTGATAGAAGGGACAGGAGTGATGAAAGGGTTTAAAGAGAACCTGTCACATAGTTTTTGCCCCCCCTGGCTGAGGACAGAACAAGGTAGTGTCGGACCTGCTGTTTCCAGCGCTGTGTCCCTTATTCTGTAAGATGCTGCAGTTTTCGTGTATTTAATGCTCAAATCTGCAGTTTTCAGCCAGAAGAGTCATTAGAAGAGTCCTTCAGAGTGTCAGTTTTGTTTCAAACCCGGCCAATCGGAGGCTAGCCCCGCCCACCTCAACTGACAAACCTATTACTTTGAATAGGTAGAAACAGGTGAATAACTGTCAGTGGGTGGAGCTAGCCTTTGGTGGGTGGGGCTAACACCTGCTCATGAATAAGATTTGAGCATCTTACAGTATAAGGGACACAGCGCTGGAAACAGCAGGTCTGACACTAGCTTGTGCTGCCCTCAGCAAGGGGGGCATAACCTATGTGACAGATTCCCTTTAGACAGCTGGTCAGGTGGCTACAGAGCTCCAAAGGGTAAAGTTTGTCAGAAAGAAACATAAGCAAGCTCCTGTGCTGCTGATAAGACACAACAGATAGTGGCATCACCAGCCCAGAGCTACTAGAGCAGAGAGAGGTGGTCGCTAACCTGGGAAGCTTGTGTACATAAGCAGGAGATAAGAACTGCTCTAGCGTTGAAAAGAAGCAAAACGGAAATAGTCTTGATTTACCTTTTCCTACATTTTTTAAGCTAATCCATGTGAGACTACCACTATAAAGGTGTAAAGGACCCTTTATTTTACTTCAAATTCCTGCACAATCCAGCTTACCTCAAAGAATATTATATATTGTATATTGAGTATTGACCTCCATCAGGACAATACTACAGAAAAGATACCAGAGAAATGATACAGATCATAGATTGGTAGTATAACTATCACCAACACCCCCCTCTCCCCCCCTCAGCTTCTACCTGGTACCCATGACCCGATCATGTGAGTGGCATCTGCAGCCAAAAACTTGCAACAATATGTTTTTACGTAGATAGTTTTGAAAATGATTACTGTCATACGTAGCAGGAAGCAGAAACATATTTTGTTACAATTTTCAGCAAATGAAATAAAAAAAACAAGGCAATCTCTCCTTACTTTAAAATTTATAATGGCAATTATCAGCTGTTTCACAAGAATTCAAAACAATATTAATCTGGGAGCAACAATTTTTTACATCTTACTCCTTTTTCAATTTACAAAATGTATCTCAAGGGACAGGGTGTGAAAATCATCAGCTCATGTTACTAATGAGAGAATAAATGTGGGGGTTTCCTGTAAGTCTGGCCAAAATAAAAGACAGAAACTTCGGAATTTTCATTGATGAGACAAAATTATAGCAAAGACTTCGTTATACAATAGATACTATTTACCACTGCTCTCATACAGCATGAACAGTCAAAGATGAACTTAGCCCAAAACGGAGGTGGCTCCAACAATTTACAAAGGTCAAGTGGAAATATATTTAACGTTTAGCTCCAATCAGAACTAAATTAAGGAGCTGTTTACATATGGTCTTCACTCCGTTTGAAAACACCTAACATTTCTGAAGGCTCCTATTTAAATTACAGGATTTAAATTGTTTTTTTTTATTTTATTAGTAGTAATATTGCTTGTTTTCTAATTTGTGACAAAATCCACAATATGCCTCTACAGTTGTACCAAATTGTAAGTGAACTGTTTAGAAAAACCTGGATTTCTTCATAATCACCAATACGCTGCAGTCAGATTGTTATCACAATCACAAACAAACACAATGTAACTAACCTAATAACATACAGGTCTTCTTTCAGCACACTGAGTAAACAGCCACAGTACAGGAAGAAAAGTTGCCCTTGAATCTTACAGACTGCAGATCCCCCCTAAAGCGAATGTGTCACCAAAAATGACTCATTGTTTAAGTCCTGTTTTTATGTTAAACACATTTTTTTTTTTTTTAATTTTTCATACCACTTAATATTTTTTTAATAATTCTTAAGTCTTGCAGTTTTCACTTTGGCCACTAGTCCTTGTTTGCACTGCTTTAACAGTAGACAGGGATATGCTTTACAGTAGCTTCATGCACATAGGAGACTTAAGACTGACTTCTATAGGAGAGTTTTCTAGTCATGCTCTGTGATCTGGGAAGAAGTCACTGTGCAGGGAGGTGAAAGGGTGAACTGTGACTATCTCCTCTTGTGACTGGTGTTATCTATTCACACTGGTGTCTCCTTTCAGTTTGACCCTCTTTGTGCTGATAATGAGCAGAGTACGGAGAATCTTTCTGTACAGAACAGGAAGTGTCAGACTATTATTAGGCTTAGTGGCCAAAGTGAAAACTGCAGGACTTAATTATTAAAAAATATTGAAAGTGATATGGAAAATTAAAAAAATATATATATATAAACAAAAATTCTTAAAAAATGTGTTTAACATAAAAATGTGAGTTAAACAATAAGTCATTTTTGACGACACATTCCCTTTAAGCAGCAATAACCATTACTCAACTGTATGCCAAGTTTCACAATATTGGGAAATTTTGGACCATTTCTCCCTTTTAAGTTACATAGTTTGTAATGCCAAAAAAAGAAAGACGACAATCCAGTTCAGCTTACTGAGCTTAGTGTTGATCAACGCCCCTTCTCCAGAATCCCAGTCACTATAATTTGTTATATTATTACTCTCTAGAAATGCATCCAGACCCTTTTTTGAACTCTGTTATTGAATTCACCATGACAAGATCCTCTGGCAGAGAGTTCCACAGTCTTACTGCTCTTACAGGAAAGAATCTCGTTCTAGGTCCTCTAGATGTAGAGGACGCTCCCTTGTTCTGGATACAATCCTGGGTACAAATGGATCTTGAGAGAGATCTCTATATAGACCTTTAATATAGTTATACATATTTATAATGTTTCCCTGAATCAGTCTTTTCTGTAAACTAAATAACCCTAACCTTGCTAATCTTTCTGGGTACTGTACTCCACCCAGTCCTTTTATTATTTTTGTTGCCGCCTTTGAACCTGTTCAAGCTCTACAATGTCTTTCCTGTGCACTGGTGCCCAAAACTGTACTCAATATTCCATGTGTGGTCTAACCAGTGACTTGTATAATGGGAGAATAATGTTCTCATCATGTGCCTCTATGCCCCTTTTAATACACCCCATGATCCTATTTGCCTTGGCACCTGCTGTCTGACACTGGCTGCCACAATTAAGTTTACTGCCCACCAGGATACCCAAGTCCTTCTCCATGTCCCTTTTACCCAGCGTTCCTCCATTTAACATGTAATCATGTAATGGATTTTTCCTCCCCATGTGCATAACCTTGCACATGGGGAGGAGAATGATGTTCTCATAAAGTCCATCAATATTTCTGGCATGCCTTGCACCCACAGTTGTCTTCAAGTCATGTCACAATATCTTAGAAGGGTCAATTATACTGATGTTGTTATTTGGCACAGAATAAACATAACATATGACAGCCAACCTAGCAGTTGCATACAAAAATTATTCAATGCATACCTCAAACACAGAACCATGGGACTCACCATAAGCAGTTTAAGCTTCAGGACACCAGGCAGATGGCAGGAGTACAGGTGATGATGACACCATAAAGAATTCAATCTAGACGTAATGCAATGGCAAAGATATCTTAACCTAACTAACTTTCCCTGAAACTTTCCTAGCCCTCTGCTGCTCATGACACCAAACCCCATGATCCTATTCTGTTTCTGAAATATCCCCAATAAATGCCCCTGAGCTCCAACTGACCCGGATATGAACACACTGTCACCAAACAGAAGAACTTGAGCAGAGCCAGGAATTCAAGGTCTCTATATAATGGAATCTAGTAATCTGTTTAGTTTGCTTACCTAATCACTAGAACTGGACCAAATAGGATAGAACAAAGCTAGATACAAAGAAGATACTAGATCACTGAATCAGAATGCTGGCAGATAGATTCCTAGCCACAATGTCTCAGGACATGCAACATATACTGTGCCTGCCAACCTGAATTAGTTTTATAACTGATATTAGCTAGTGATGGGCAACCAAAGAAGTTTGATGTAGTTGCTCCACCTCACAGGAGATCTTGTAAGAAGGAGAAGATAAAATGGCAGGAAAATTCCTGCAATTCCTAATATAAAATGGGTATTCCCATCTAGTGGATTAGCTTTAAGCATGAAGGCAAATGTAAATAAAGACTATAACTATATACATTGCTGTTCCTTTCAGAGTTTGAGCAGTTCTCATCTCCTGCCTATTTACAGATGATTTCCACAGCCGCTGACCACCTTCCTCTGCACTAGCAGCCCTGGCCAGAATGGTGATGTCACTCCTTGCTGTGTCTCATCAGCCTCACAGGAGCCTATCTTTCTTACCCATATAACATATTGATGTTATAAAGGGGGAGGTTTTTTTTTGCTCAGGAAGCCCCATTATGAGGCAGAACAGAAAGCTGCGCTCTAAGGGGGGCTCCTAATCTAGAGGACATAAGCATGACCATGTATTATGGTCATTTTCACAATATGTTTAGGGTAGCATAGTGGCTAACTGGGGTCCTTGGATCAACTCCCAACAATGCAATTTTCTGCATGGAGTTTGTATGCCCCTCTCCTTATAGCATGGGTTTCCTTCAGGTACTCCGGTTAATCTGAAATTTAGATTGTGAGCCCCAATGGAGGCAGTTACTAATGTGAATACTGAAAATGTATGTACATCACTGTGTAATAATACAGTGCTATATAAATGGATAAGAAACTCTGAGGTATAATCGGGACTGGGCATCCCTACTTACATAAAACTACCGAAACCACCCAAGAAACTAGCTTTTAGTGATGAACGAAGCAATGAGCGAGATGGTTCCTTGTTTTCTTTATTGCTGTTGTCATATGTGTAACTCTGAGCCAGCAGATCTATTGGTTTGTCTTCACATTCGTACAGTATCTTTGAAGTGCCTCAGTGAGTATGGCACTGTTGCCTTGCAGCACTGAGATCCTTGTTTTGAACCCTGTCAAGGACATTATCTGTATGCAGTTTATAGGTTCTCCCCTTTTTTGTGTCGGTTTACTTTCCTCCAGGTACTCAGGTTTCCTCCCACACTTAAAAAAAAAAAAAATAAATAAAAATAAAAAAAATAGGCTAATCTGGAATTAAAGAAATAAAGCCACTCAAGTGCACAATTCAAAACCTCAGATCAACTCAAATATAGATATAAATCAAATAATCGTAAGGAAATCTGTCATAATTATTCATGAATCTCGATTAAAAACTATTAATAAAAAGTCACTTAAGAAAATGTAAAATAAAACTATGGACATAAAAATGGGGAAGAAAACCCCATTTTTTAAGAGTAATAATAATCAAAATAATGGAAAAAAAACAATTACACTTCTTTTGGTAGAAATATCAGGATGAACATAAAATTTCTTGCATTTTTTTTAAAATTAACTCTCTTAACTTTAGAATGAACATGTTAAACTGGTCAATATTTCAGTACTTCTTGCACAACTTCCTAATCTCTAACAAGGATCTTAATGTCAAAATTCACAACAGGTGGTTAATCAACGAATTGGCAAAAAATTTAGGGTATCAATTTGAATTGGGGTTTAAACAGTCGTCCATTCGTAACAGTTTACATCAGCATGGTCTGCATGCTAGAGAACCTGATCACATTATCAGGTACAGGCATCATGAGCTTGCATGGACTAGGGAGCATCTATACTGGATGAGGGACCAGTGGTCCTCAGTGCTGTTCAGATGCTGGAGACCTCAAGGCTAAGCATCAGTGAGGTCAGGTACCCTTGAAAGTAATCTAGCACAGAGACCATGCTGATGTGACACTTGGTTGCCTCACACCTCCCTTAAGCATGCCTGGAGTAGTGTGGCATTCATCATCAGGTTTAGCAGGGCATCAGTGTGTGATGGAGCCAAAGGAATCTACATCTTTGCCTTCCTGTAAACCTTCCAGTCTCTCTGTATTTCTGTTGCAACCTGCTAATGACACTCTGCGACCCTAAGCTCAATGGCCACTTCCGTCTGAGATCAGCCATTTGAAACCTTGCAATGACGAGGTATCGTTGAACAATTGTAAGGGGTTGTCTTGGTCTCGTGATGTCAAAATGTGAACAGCATGAGGAGGAGAACAGTTTAAATTCAATTTAACCCTCACATTTATTGGGCGATTCAGGGAGGAAACACCTGTTGTGATTTTTGCCATCAACAAGATTTGCAAAAAGTATTGAAACACTGAACAGTTGGACACATGCATTCTAAAAGTAAGAAATGGTCTCATTTAATGCATTTACAGATATTTTCAAGCAATTTTATGTTCATCCTGAAATTTCTACCAAAAGCCAAATATCCCTAACTTTTTGTGAGTAGTATACAGGACAATAAATGTGAAAATAAAAATAGAGATGAACAATACATGTGTATTTTAAAAATGTCCTCAATATGTGTCTCAATTGAAAATTAATCCATCCTGAATTTTTTTTTAACAAAATAGAAAATGCAAGGACTATATAATGATATAATAAAGTGCTATATCCATATATAAGTCCAAATATCACACAATAAATACGAACATAATCTTAATATATACAGTGAACAGATTAAATCAATCTTCTGTCAAAATTATTAGGGTGCTTTCACACAGCGCAATTTTGGTGCAGTTTAACGGCTTTCCAATTAAACTGCCTTTATTACCAGCAACATTTTTGCATTTACCTAAACTGTTTGGAAAGGGAGTAAAAGAAGCTTGCTGGTAATAAAGGCAGTTCAATGGGAGCGCAGTTAAAACTGCACCAAAACTGCACTGTAAAAAAGCACCTTTACTAGAAGAGGTGTCAATTAAGATTCATGCATTATTACAATTTCCTAGTAATCGGGAATTTAGACCAATTTTTTTTTTTATTCTTGAGAAACCATTTGCAAACCAGACAGACCGGGAAAAAGGACAGTAAGTATCTAAATCATATTAGCAGCAGCTCTTCTAGTGGAGAAGCTTGTAATGTTCTGATGACGATGATGGGATATAAATAATCTTACAAGTACAAATGAGCATAAAGCTAATTTTTAGAAAGAAAAGTATCTAATTAGATAAAAACATATTCAAGAGATCATGACTCACCAGTACAGAACAGGAAAAAATAATTACAACAGCATCATACAGCCCACACTGTAATGACAATGACTTGGATCTCTGATTTATTGTTTTGCTTATGGAATACACTTGCTGGGGACTTTATACATCCATACAGGTAGATTAGGTTAGAGTCAGGTACTATTCAAAAACAGCTCACCAAAGTAACCAGAAGAGAGATCGGAGGTATCAATCAGCACTGGAACAGGGGTTTATACAAAGGGGAGTAGGAGGCTTTAACTTACCTATAATTCAGTCCTAGTAACTTCAACATATTTAAAGGGGTTTTGCCACAATCTCATTTCCTACCTCCTGCATCCTGCTCTTTGGCTCTGTGTGCTCAGATAGGGGGGTGTGTGATTTGTTTGAATTGCTTATCATGTGACTCAGCAGGATTACATCACCAGGCCTTTTCTCTCTCTAGTCAAAGAAAGGTCTGTTTATGTAAAGCATTGTGAGTAGCTGAGAGGTAATGTTTTTTGCTTCACAGCACAAGGGTCCTAGGTTCAAATCCCTGCAGGAACCAAACCTGTGGTTTTTTTTTCTCTTTCTCAATGCACAGACCTCATTTGGTTTCTTTTTTATTGATTTGCACTGTTTGTCTAATTACTAAGGAATATAGAGGACAGGAGTAGAATGACAGCCCCCGGGGTTTGAACACTCAGTAGCTGCCTGAGAGGAGAGGTGAGGTCTGAGCATGTGCGACCAGGAGTGAGGAGCTCTCAGCCCTGGTCGTATCCCCTGGAGACGAGCTGTAAACAATGGATCACTAAAGGAGAAGCTAAAACAAAAACGGTGCAGAATTTTTAATAATAATGTATGGTGAAAATGTTTGTTATTTCATTTGCAAGCTTCCCACGTCAATTTTACTTTGTGGCAAAACCCCTTTAAAAAAAACAAAAAAAAAACGAACAACTGGACAATCCCTTTAAGTACTTTAAATGTATTGTACTTATGAATTGATGATTCACAATGTATTTATTTAGATTAAGTAAAAGTGCGCATATATCAGTCTACTTTTATTTATTTATGGGCTTATATATCGATTTCCATCAAGAAGGTCATATAGGTTACTTAAAAAAACACATACAAAAATGGGACATTACTTACTCAAAAAACACTACAAAGACCATATTTACAGCTCAATGACTGGACTAGACTGAACCCAGTAAAGAGGCAACTCTGGCTCATATGCTACTGGGAAAAATAAATAGGCGCAGCTAATTGCTGAGCAGCAGCTCACATACCCCACCACTAGGGGAACAATTAGATGATAAAAAACTGCACATTAACTTGATACCTATTCACACCAGCATGCAGAAAAGCCACAGTATAATACATGGGGAGATTGCACAAATGCAAAAATACCAATAGAACAACCACTCACATACACTCATTGCATGAGGGGGGTGGTTGCCGGTACTACAATTGCATATCAATAACGCGATACAGAAGGGTGCCATGAATACAGATACGTGTGATTATCTGCCCAAGAATGCTGGGGAGCAGAGGGTGCCTGTGTTTTGTGTTGAACACCCATAAAGTGCTGGGCAGCCCGCATCATCTAATAGTATGGGTATCAATAATAGGTTGTAAGCTCGCATGGTCCACCACGCGTATCTGTATTTATGGCACCCTTCTGTATCGCTTTATTTATATGCAATTGTAGTACCAGCAACCACCCCCCTCATGCACTGAGAGTGTGTGAGTGGTTGTTTTATTGGTATTTTTTGCATTTGTGCAATCTCCCCCTACATTATACTGTAGTTTTTCTGCAGAACAGGTATTAAGCTAATGTGCAGTTTTTTATCATTTAATTGTTCCCCTAGCAGTGGGTTGTATGAGCTGCTGCTCATGTTTATTTTCCCCAGGTAGCATATGGGCCAGAGTTGCCTGCTACTGGGTTCAGTCTAGTCCAGTCATGGAGCTGTAAATATGGCCTTTGTAGTGTTCTTTCATATAGGTTACTTGTAACTCTGCCTATTTGAAATAGTCGCTATTGAAAGGTAAATGGCTCCAAAGACAGCTCTACGTGGGGTTCTCTTTAACTTAACATTTGGGGCTCCTTACTCTTTCAGTCTGGGCCCATTAGAGGACCCTCTAATACTCTGGTGGACCAGTTCAACCTGGAGTAGGTTGTAGGAGCACTTTTGAATATAAATTAAACTTCTACTAAAAAAAGTGACAATTCATACTGACACTACTTGCTTGGTGGTACAAATGCAAGGAGATTCAATGCTAAAGCGAGCATATCAATTAAATACAAATTTCAAAAATTTGACTAAGTTGGAAACAATTCCAAAATTAAATGTTCCAGAGAAGCATCAGAAGCCGTTTAGCAAAATCTGTAATTTTCTGTTTTAGCTTTTAGATACTGATATTAAGCAGATGCACTTTTTTACAGGCTTGTCCAAGCAAAGTTCTGAACACAAAAAAAGTTGGAGAACAAAAAATGTTTTACTATGAGTTTTTCCCAGAGTGTCTTGGGAATTGTAGTTCAAGAAGAAGGCAAGCATAAACAATAAAACAGAACACACTGAGGACACTGCAGACCAGCTACATAGAAACAGCACAGAAATGGCCAAACAGCCAAGCCAAGTACGGGTGTAGCATCATCTCATCTGTCAATTGCTAAAAAGTTAATGAGTAAGGGATATTAGAAAACTAGAATTCATACAAACATAATAACTAAAATAATTGTACTTAATTTATACAATTTTTTAGACATTCATTGGAAATATTTGCAGTTTATTAAAGGGGTTGTCTCACTACAAGGATTGTTTTTTTATATTAAAGATCTTGCAAAAACAAGCCACTTTGCAATATATGTCCATTAACAGTGTCCTACCTATTCCTAGATATCCACTCTTGTATGAGCTGCATCAGCTCCTTAGGCCGCTATAGCTACAGACCTGTTTGATCTATCCTGATAGGCTGCCAGCACTGGTTGCTATAGCTACAGACCTGGCTACTACTACAGCCTAGTGGAAGCCAGTAAACACACCCCTGAATTCAAAGTGAAACCAAGAAAACAGGACTGAAGTAAGATGAATCAATGTAGTGAGACAACCCCTTTAACAACAAAAAAATAAGGGGCAACACTTATTTTGCAGCGCTGGGATCCTGGACAAAATCTGACCAAGATCGGCATGTAAATGGAATTTGTATTATTTCACAGTATTTGCAGGGGTTTATAGCAGCCCAATTTGCACCCACACTCAAGAAACAAAACCAAACCAATACAAAAATGTGAAATTATAGATTGAGGACAAGGACTGATGTGAATGATAGAAATTTCGGTACAGCGCTGCAGAATATGTTGACATTGGGCCATGTAACCCCTTAGATGCCACCTTCCTTTGTAAGCCCTCTGGCACTGCCATGAGGCAATGGGGTTCTTTGGCAGCTGTGGACCTTAGAAAGGTCCTCCATCTGGAATGTGCAGCAGCCTATTAGTTTCTAATTTAATTTCAGCTTTACAGTAACAGGCATATATAGCAATACAGCAGAATTGCAGTATATTATTGACGTGATTAAAGGATCGCATGGTGAAACTATCAGAAGATGAAAAAGCAAAACAAAAAACTAAATTTTTACTGAATGAAGGGTTCTATAGACTCCCTAATCAGCCATAGCCCAGAGTGGTAACAAAATGCATCTCTCTCCTCTATGAATAAGAGGACACTCATAAATTATGGTTTCCAATCAGATTTACAACTAATCAATGTGTGTGTGTGGGGGGGGGGGGGAGGAGGCTTTCATTATTAGGAACCCATCTAACACAAATAGTCAAAGTAAGTCACCAGCTTAAAGAGCACCTATCACCTCCAAACAAACACACAAAATATAATAGTAAATGAAACTATAAGACTTTTTTCCAATACAGGTCATTAGCAATGCACAGGGCTCATGTCATTATTACAGGGGAATAGATTTTGCTTTTACTTTCTTAGCAGAGCTCTGTATGTAGCAGGGATTCTTTCTGTTGAGCTATACCACCTGTGCAGGGGGAGCTGAGGACATAGCTGCTACATACAGTACAACAGGCACAGCACACTAAGGACATAGTGAGACAGGGTTTATAGGCATCTACATTACACTGCTGCTAGTGTTATACCCATCACAGACATAGCAGTCCAGAGAAAATCAGTGTGCACATGATGTTGATGTAGATTTACAGGCTCCCCCCTGCAAAGTGGACTATTCCAGCTCAGAGGCAGGAGATTAGATACAACTGTCATCCATCAAGCTGTCATGTGCAGACTTGGCCTGACTTCAGAGCTGTCTTAAAGGGCCAGCACCTTTTTAAAAACACAATTACAGGTGAAATGCTTTGATTTCCCTAATGAAGCATATTTAAGGAAGTGTTTGTATTTTAGTCTCCTTTTATTTCATGAGGTTTCCCTGGAGGTGATAGGTACTCTTTAAGACCACGTACTGTAAATGTGCAGCACTTGGTCCAAGGCATAAAACTCATGCGATACTAAATATACTCCAAAGGTATAAGGCTCCCGTTGGGAACCGACCTGTCAAAAACACGTGATGACCCTAAGAGGAAGACAGGAGCAGATTCTAACCATTTTCATAATCTCCTTCCTAGCCAGTAGTAATGGAAAGGTCAGGCACACCAATGTCTAGGAGGGTTGTAGTGGGTGCTAAAGTGATAAAGGGGTTGACATATGCCTTAGTTACAGTAGAAGGTAGTCCATGTCACAACAGAATGATGCTTATAAATATTTATTATACTATTAAATGGGGTGGATCATGTAAAATCAATAATGGTCTAAATCACTGCCCAAGTACAAAAAATGTAACAAGTATCTTAGGTATTGATGTCTAGTAGCGACGTTTTGGCATAATTGCCTTGATCAAGTGACATCAAGAGAGCAAAAAAAGGGAGACCGACTGAAGCCAAAGAAGGATCTCCTTATAAATAGTGATGTTCCTCAGCTATGTAGGGTATTGGTTGTAAGAAAGCTCCAATGGAGGAGCAATATACAGCAGGTGCATATTACTGCAAATTACTGGGCTCAGGACACTTCACATCACTCGCTCCTCTCTGAAAGTTCAGAAAAAACATCAAAACCACTATATATGACCATAGAGTGAAGAAAAAATAAAACAACTTTATTTTTAGTTTTTGTCCTAGCCCTAAAAAACAAAAACACCTCATCACTTGGATTCTAGTAGACAGAAAAAAAAAAAGTCAGGACTGTTAAATGAGTGCATCCCTAAGTTGTCAAGAAGCTTCTGATCATTTAGGATCCAAGAGAGTTTGATTGTTAAAGGGGTTGACCTGCTAAAGATTAGCTTTCAACATGTAGGGAACACTAAATGAAGACGTTTTCCAAATATACCAAATATATTGCTTTATTCATTTTTTTTGTTGTTGTTGAGGAGCTACAAGTGATTTTATCACCTTCTAAGGGCCTTCTGGTTTCCCAACGGACCGACCTGTGTACATCTTCTCCTCTGCTGTTTGTTCTATCTGATAGCAGGGAGTGACGACGACACTGAGAGCTTGTTTGTTATCTGAACTTTCAGACAAAAGACAGTAATTACTACTGTTTACTTTAACTCAGAAGCTTCCCTGATCCTGACAGCATGAGATTTATCTAATTAGCAGAAGTCTGAATAGGAGCTCATATGCTAATTACAGACAGCTTGACCAGGAAGTGACAGTGCAAAGCAGCATTTTTTTTTTATTCATGCATCCTATGAAACTTTGAGATGAGACAACCCCTTTAAGAAGTAGAATTGGTAAACTTTTCAAAGGTCAAAACAACCAATTTTTATTTTTGACAGATCATGTGGGAATACAAAAATGTGCTCATTCAGTGAATCAGGTCCCGCATAGATGTTTCTTTGTGGTACAGATGGTTGAAGGGGGTGACGTTGTGTCGATAACGCTCGCCAGCATCCTAAATCCACAGTAACTTATTTTTAAACCCAAACTGTTTTTCACTCTTTTAGTGCCATAAAACCGTAGTTGAACGATAATCTATTTTCTAAATGTAGAATACCCCTGCCTCCAATATGTGCTCCACAATAGTCCAAGTTTAATACATTTAATACCCAACTGTTCCTCAAATCAATATGTATGATTAACAGCTTTTGCTCAGTGAGGCTATTTTGCTGACTTGCATGGCAAGCTCCACACATTCTTCACCTTTAATATGTGTTATATTTCTTAGGCGTTCCCTTGCAGAGCTTTCAGGAAGCACTGGTCTATTGAGAGCTATCAAAGTTACAAGATCTGAAGAAAGTTATTTTTTAAACATTGATGGAACAGCACCAAACTTGCTTTTGGCCACAACACTTTTGGAGGCGGCTGTTATAGAAGAGAGATTTTTACTTCCTAATTTGGTAGTTAACTCTTTTTAATGAGCTCCACTCCTCAAACATCTATCTATTGTTCCAATGCAGCTGGAGATAGTGCAACTAATTTGTTGCTAGATACCTGCTTTTTGATGTGAATTCATAAACCATGACCAGTGTAAAGTGGACCTGACGCCAGGGGGAGTGTTATAATCGAGAACAGGTTGCACATGTTAGATTTCAAAATTTCACAACATTCACTTAGATAGCATGGGGTCTTCTAACCACATAGGTGAACGGATGGAGCTAGGAAGGTCCACACTGGCATTGCTTGACACTAGTGCTCAAGTACCCCTGGCAGGTCTCGATTTAAAGGGAATGTGTCAACAAAAAATGACTTTTTGTTTACCTCACGCTTTTATGTTAAACATTTAAGAAATTTATTTTTTTTTCCTTATCACTTTTAATTTTTTTTTTTTTAATTCTGAAGTCCTGCCACTAATCCCAATAATAGTCTGATGCTTCCTATTCTGTAGAGAAAGATTTTCAGTAGTCTCCTCATTATCAGTACAAGCAGGGTCAAAATGAAAGGTGACACCAATGTGTATAGATAACACAGGATCCACCAGTCACAATAGGAGATGTCACAGCTCCCCCTCTCTCCCTCACTGCACACTGATTTCTTCCCAGGTCACAGAGCTTGCCTGAAAAACTGGCCAATAAAAGTCAGTCAATGAGTCTGCTCCTGTTCACAGGCTCCTATTTCAAAAATAGAAAATGTTTGGAATTTTTTTACGGTCCCAAAACATAACGGAAACCTACACGTTTGGTATTGCCGGATGCGTAACAACCTGTAGAATACAGATAACACATTATATTTACCGAAGATTGAACGCCGTAAAAGCAAAACACCCAGAAACATGGCGAAAATATGTTCTTTTTCACAATTTGTCCCACTTGGAATTTTTTTGCGGTTTCCCAGTATATTCTATAGTATAGTGAATAACACCATTAGAAGGTACATATTGTCCCGCAAAATAAAAGCCCTCATGTGTCTATGTAGGTGGAAAAATAAAAAACTTATGGCTTTCAGAAGGCGAGGAGGTAAACGAACGTGTCGCCTAAAAAAAAACCCGCCGGGTTCTTAAGGGGTTAAGGATATTCAACGGAAAATATCGCTTTGGGTCCTCTTACATGGGCAGATAATTGCCTCATACAAGCATGTTCAATCATATGCTTGTTAAAAAGAGAAGAACAGGTAGACATTGGTTTATAACTTCATTTATGTTACTGCTGGTAGGACATCCTCTGTTTGCATAGGGAGAGTTGCTACCAACATACAGATGTGCCCTAACTAAACACGAAATATAACATTCTGTACTGTGATATCGTGCGTTATCTCAACTTTCTCGGTGCTATTAGCATTTTTTTTTTTTTTTTTTTTTTACAAATGAGAGCAAACATGAAAAGCTGTGATATCACAGTCAAGCTGAACTTTGCTACATCCATATGACAGCTTTTTCCTGCCGCATTAAAGATGAGAACAGTATACCACTGAGCGAATGAAGTGCCTTTTACATGTGGCAAGAAGCACAGAATGAAAATTGAGCCTGCAATCATCCCATGTAAATGGCCCTTAAAAAGGTGTTCCCATCTCAGTTAGCTTTCAACATGTAGACAAAGGTAAATGAACATTGCATCATCTCAAAAATATAGCAGGTTATCTGTCCTGCATGTTAGCAGATTGTTTCATAGGTTACCACCAGAAGTAGTGGTCCAGCATGCAATGTCATTCTCCATTATGTCTTATCAGCATGAGGTGACCGGCTGGCCAGGTATGCAAGAGCACCTCTCAGTCTCTGCTCTTTCATTGTTGCCCATTGCTACAGAGAGCTGTCCTGGGAGTGTTTCAGTAGCTGGTGCAGAAAGCCTTAGGGTACGTTCACATAGCTGATTTGGACTTAAATCAGCTAGCTGAACTCATAGCGCATCAAAAGCGCTGTTTCAGACGAGGTTTTGGATGAAGTTCTGCAGCGCTGTTTCAGACGAGGTTTTGGATGAAGTTCTGCAGCGCTGTTTCAGACACGGTTTTCTTTCTGAAACACTCATACAAATTAATAGTCAGGGCAAAAACTGTGGCAATACCGTGTCAAAAACGCGGCAAGAATTTTGGACAAGGTTTTGAAGCGCTCCATTGAGTCCTATGGGGATTTTCAACGCTGAAAACGCTTTAATTGAATTGACACTTCTTTTTCAGGGCACCAAAACAGCATCTAAACAAGCGCCTAAAACACATGTAAAAACCTTAAGTGTGAGAGATACAACACTGCTTTACATTAATTAATTAATTAATGAAAATGAACCGGGGGCATTTTGAAGGCGTTTCCGCTCCCATAACAGCGTCACAATCAGTCATGTGAAGATACCCTTACAATGGCCTAGTGCTGCTGAGCAGCTTCCATAACCGCATCGGGATCATACACATTCAGGCAAGCGTGATGACGTCACCACAATGTTGCTGGCCTGAACGGTCAATGAGTAGAGCCGGTACCACCCACAGAGCATGAAGTAAGACATAGAAGAGATTTTGTTGAATTCCCTAATATAAGGCACCCCCCGAAAATAAGACATAGCGGAAATCATTAGAGGGTTGAAGGACCTGTGAAGGGAGGTCATGTGACTGTGATGTCACCACAGGTCCCGAACATCCAAAGGAGAGTAGACAGAAAGTACATGTAAGTAACAGAGGGAAGAGGGGGGAGAACAGAGCAATGACACTGACACACACATCTCACAGGATAGCTGATGGGGCATGCTGGGACTTCTAGTTCCACGCATCTCACATTTGCCATCCTTTGAGATAAGTCACTGCAGCTGCCATAAAATGTCCTTTAAATATACCCTATGGTTTGTGACTCTAAACTTTAAGATATATGTATAATAAATATATAAATAAGACATAGTGCATCTCTAGGAACAAAAATGAATATAAGACGCTGTCTTATTTTCGGGGAAACAGGGTAGTACAATATGGGTCCTCCTGCCAAGGATGCATGCATTTTTCTTTATAGTAACCATACATGATAAATGGCATCTTTATCACATAAAGTTTATTACTTAGACATTGTTCTTCAAAAGTAATTTCTTGGGGAAAAAAGGCCAAATCCACTTTTCGAAAGAAGATTGAGATTTAACATTACTACAGGATAAAACACTTGGATCGTGCCAATAATCTTTTAGAATTAAGCCCAACACTATTGCAAATATTGTCAAAATCATAGTGTCAAAAAGTTGCCCTATTCGAAGATGTTTTTTAACTTGATCAACCATCGAATTTATGGCTTTGTATAAAAGTTTATTACTCTACATGTAGGGATAGAAACCTGTGTAAGTGATCATACATTCCTACAACTGAGAATACATGTATTTACTTAGACCCCAGGACAGTTGACACGTCCATCACTGCTGGGTGCAGAACGCCCTTAATCCATCAGGGATGACAGCCAGAGGAAATATCTGCTGTAGCTGTCAGGTCATCCATACAGGTCAATAAGGATTTCCCAGAGTCAACACTTTGACATTACTTGTTCTCAATGGGAAAATCAGATAGTCCCACGGAGAAATGGATTATTATAGTACAGGCCAGTCACAAGGCACACTAATGGCCAACATTTTACAGCATCTAAACAGACCCACCATCCACCGACGTTCTGTGTAAACTGGAAAGTGCTATGTATAGTCATGTTTGGAGGCTACAGAGAGGCAGAAAGTAATGGAGACTGAAATAATGAGCCAAACCTGATATGATAGATATGAGTGAAGATGAACATTTTAGGGTACTTAAAGTTGTGAAAACTTATGAACAGTCTACAAATCCCAAAGGGGGATATGGCTGAGAAGGGAAGAGCATGGAAAACATTTGGAATAGGCAAAACAGAGGTGGCGATGAGGGGCAGTGACAGCTGCAGGTACTTTGGTAAATGCAGTGCCCAGCTGATTACATTGGTCACATAGTTAGAGAATTATTCAGAGAACACGTGTATCCCACAAGATAAAAGTTAACCTTTATTAGATGATAATTAAAAATACTCACAAAAGAAAATTAAACACTTGCTCTAACCCAAAAAGTTGAAGAAATCACATCCCTACCTAAAAAATTGTTATCGCCCAAATAAGGACGGCGCCACGCACGTGCGTGCCTCTCCCTAAGAAAGGAAAAAGGCCCAGGTTCAATCTATTTATACTAATATTAAAGAACAAAACAGCAAACCTATCACAGTAGATAATCACTAGAAAGCTCTCTCGACTCAATAATTAGTTCCATAATTATCACAAAAACCTATTAGCCACAATATAGTTTCCATTATTGGACACTGTACACCCAGATGTAAAATGATCATAGTGTCCTCAAAAACTATAATGCTTTCAACGTATTTCCTCTTTAGTCAAAAAGGTTCGTCTGGAAACATATCAAGTAAAAACTAGATACCAATCACCTTTAGTGACACAAAAACAAAAATAAGGTATAAAGAAGTCCCTTATAGAGAGACTAGCCAAAGCAATAAGTAAGAGGCATGACTGCAACAGTGATGATGAAGAAAGTGCCAAAGAAATAGGTTTATAATGAGTGCTCACAATACCGAATACCAGATATAACACCAGCATCAGAAAAAGCCAAAATGTGTCCAAGTGGAGGACTCACATTCACAGCGCCGTATACTTGATGAGGGCACCGCTTGGCGTAGTGGCTGAGAGAACAGTGGCATGGATCTGCAGGCCGATCATAGGGCAGAACGGGCAGTCATAGGAAGAGACAGGATGATAGATGAAGAATGGTTAAGGGCTTGTAAGGGTTAGAGAAACAAAATGTAATGTGTTGAGGGATGCAACATAAGTGAACTCACCTGCGCAAGTCTAGCACCTGAAATCAAGAAAGAATGGATAAAATATAGAGAAAGATAGTGCTGCAGTAATCCTTCCATGGTACAAATAGAAGAACCATAATTTCTGTAGCAAAATGCTCTTCATGCATGACGATGCACCAACTCATGCTGCACTGAATACTGAGTCACTGACTGCCATGGGCAAAAAAGGAGAGAAACTCATGGTGTGGCCACCATCCTCCCCAGACCACAACCCAATTGAGAACCTTAGGAGTATCCTCATGCACAAGATCTATGAGGGCTGGGAGGCAGTCGGTGTCATACTGTGGTGCCTAAGGCCCACAGGTGTTGATTCTAGGGGCCCACCGGTTGAGCTGTGTCTAGTCCCACCGGTGGAGTTTATTTTAAGGGCCTTCCCTACAGCTACTGTAAATGACTGTACATGCCTCCTATGCTTGGCCTCTTGCGTGTTTCTTCTCTGTTAGGCCCTGATCACACGGCGGATTGGGGCGCGGTTTTGGCCAGTTTATTATCACGGTTTCCTGTGGGAAACCGCGTTAATATTCACACGCCGCGGGTTGGGCCGCGGCCAAATCCGCGCGTGTGGAGAACTCTCCTGCCAATTCTTGACAGGGAGTGCTCTGCGCGGCGGTTGCGCGGTGCTGCGCGGCTGGGCCACGGCTCACGGCGCGGTTTGCCTCCTGCTATTAATTTGCATGGGGCCAAACCCTCGGTGCAAACCGCGCCCCACCCCCGCCGAGACCACGGCCAGCGCCCGCGGCGCAAACCCGCATCGGTAGACACGAGTTTGCGGCGAGGTTCGACGAGGTTTTGGCCGCGGCAAAAGCCGCGCCCAAAACCGCCATGTGAACGTGCCCTTAACACTTTGTTTTAACCTCTTTTGAGCATGTACTGTATATGCAACTAAATAACTCCAGGTCTGTCATGCTCAGGCATCCACCGGCAATTTCCCTATTCCCCTGTGGGCCAGTCCAAGCCTGGCGGAAGTATACATCACAACAGCAGCTCTGGGAGGCTATTCTGACTTCCAGCACAGAAATTAAGACAGTAACGCTCTAAAAAACTCACAAGCTCAATGGGTGCAAGAATTGTGAGGCTGATATCAAAGAAGGGGTCCCATGTTATCATGTATTTTGGCCTGTTACAATTTTTTGATTGAAATAGCTTTTCATTTCAGTAAATGTGATCTCTTAATGCTGCAAATTCCAGAAATGACCATGTTCAATTCCTTACAACCTATAAAATGTTTTGTAACTATATCATGCATAATAATTTGGAGGTTTGTCCAAAAAAATAAAACGTGATTTATACTCTAACGGTAGATGATTTCAACATTATCCTGACTGTCATTTGCATCGCCCAATTAGATCAGTCAGAGAAAAATATCATTTGCATAATAATTTGGAACGCAGTGTATATTATCCAATGAATGATTTCTTAGATAATCATATTTCTTGGAAGATCTACCTATAAGCCCAATCTTTGAAACTCTAAATGTTCATATGACACCTAAAAGAAAAACATGCATATGTAATCTCTGGGGTGTCTTAGCAGTACTCTAATTATAGGGAGTCTGCTAAGTAATAAGTTCAGTTTAGTGGCCTCTGTATTGAAGAGCATTGCCAGTCATAAAAGGGTTACTACGTCAGAACTCTGAGGGTGACTTCATAATGAGTGAGACATGTTATGTCATAAAGAAGATTCCATAAAAGAAGGCAGCGCTGCTATGATCAGTGCCTTTTCTGATGCGCCCGGAGACCTTGAGCTTGACTACCCTACACACTGCCTACCTTGATGGAATTTGGAGGTTCTAGCAGGGAAAAGGGGTTACTTGGTTTAGACAACCCTTGTTGTGATTGAGGGAGGGTGGGTGGGTGGAGTGTGGGGGTAGTGGATTCCCTTCAATTAGCCAGAGAGGAGAGATCTGCTACAAAGAGCAGCTCTCCAATTATTAAATTAAGCCTAGTCATAAATGGGTTGACCGATATTGCAGCCAGATCTATCATTCATGGGGTTTACTATATTCAGAGTCTATGTTTGTTATGTTGTTTTCTGTAAATTTGGCAAAATGTATAAATTGTAAAAATTTATTAAATTGTATATTGGCATTAACCCTCTAAGCCCAAGGGAAGGGCAACCCTTTAGCCATGGTTCCCTAGAGGTTTCCCCCACAGGGGGTTTTTCCTCTCCTGAGTGCTGAAGGGTGACTCTTCGTGAGTCGAGGGTTTTTCCATTTTGCCGGTGTCGTTTGATTTTTTTTTAATAAAGTTTTGATCATTTGACACCTGATTACAGTGTATTGTGTGTTTATTTTGCATTCTTTGGTTTCAATCATTTGGCTTGGGGCCATCACATATTGACAAAGTCAAAAGACCAGACAACAGTCTGTCACATAGAACCATAACCTAATGCTGATTAGGCGAGTGTGTTTTTTCCCCTGGTGTTGGTCTCTGCTCCGGCAAATAGGGTGAAGCAGAGAACAGAACTTCCTCAAGCATGCACTCAAGGTTGGATCAAGTGTTGTATCACAAGCTGCTTGCTCAGCTATTTGTACAATGCTCATTGACTTCAATGCAGAGGGCTGCAGGCAGTAAGTCTATGGAGACAGCGGCTACACAGAGTCGCCAAATAAGGGGCACAGGACCCTGGTTTTCCCGATAGGTGAATACATGGCTGACTCTTCCATCATTCTGGGGGTGAGTCCGACTGGGGCACAGACTCACTTTGGGCCCAACAAGCTGTTGTCTTTTAAATTCTGAGCCGGCTGCTCGGAGGAGGCCGCTCTACCACCAGTCGGCTTGCTGGACTCCAAGAAGGGAGTTCGTTCTCCGAGCAGCCTCAACAGCTGCTGAACTAAAATCCTTCACACTAAATGCTCTTGTTGCTTCCTAGTGCCCTTTGCTGCCAAATGAGGCATGTATACAACCCTGAATGGCAAACCTTCCTAGCTACGGCACTACTCGAGAATGAGGTGAGGGATGTATTAAAGAAGATTTAGGGCGACGTATGATTTATGGCGTTTAGACGCCAATTTTTATGCGCATAACAATAGTATAGAATGCGCCTGATTTATGAACCCGCTCTACTGCGTCACAAATCAGGCGCATTCTAGCGCTAGGACGACATTTCTGGCTCAGGTAAACCCCTTTGAAAGTGGTTTACCTGTTCCAGCTGTAATGCAGTTGGAATTGCCGTATTGAAGCTATAAATCTATAGCTCCATATAGTTCTAATGCGCCCCGCCTCCTGCATGCCCTCCGAAATCAGGCGCATTACAAAGTGCTGCAGGTGCTCTGTAATGCGCCTGATACTGGAATACGGGAGATTTAAAACTATAGCAAACGGGGATGCGCTAGATGTTGGGCTGAAAATACACCAGACGTCTGGCACTGCCCCGTTCATACAGGTCGCCATTAGTATTTACCAGTTCCTAAAACCTCTCCACATGGCGTGTTATCTGGCAGATTTGTCATTTATGGCTTCTCAGGGGTTTTTCACCAGCTCTTTAGGCTCCAGGATATCAAATCTGCCTAGTAATTCTACATATTTCAGTTGGGGAAGTTGGGGATTTGCATAACTAGCCATTGGTATCGTGCAGTCTGGTTAACAACCAATGCAGAGCAGAAGTATGATATGTGGCTTATAGAAAATATACACAATGTCGCTCTGATACTCTGCTACTGATCAATCTTCTAAATAAAATTATGGGGTGTGATTTAATATAGGGTTCTGGTCTAGGGTCCGAATGTTTGTTGTTATTGTAGCAATGTGGTGGCCGAGGGAAGAGATGGCGGTATCGAGTCCTAGCAACGTTCCAGTGGTTCTTACGGAGGTCTCCATTCTTCACCCTGCCCTCGGCTACTCACACACCAGTAATGCGAGGGTATGCAATATCCCAGGTGGCATGACAGCCTGGGATTTCCCCGGAACACACTCTTAAGTTAAAGGGGTTTTGCCACAATCTAATTTCGTACCTCCTGCATCCAGCTCTTCAGCTATGTGTGCTCAGAAGGAGGCGTGTGTGATTTGTTTGAATTGCATATCATATGACCCAGCATAATGACATCACCAGGCCTTTCCTCTCTGTAGTCAAAGAAAGGTCTGTTTATGTATAGAATTGTAAGTAGCTACACTGTAGCTCAGAGGTAACAGTTTTGCTTCACAGCACAAGGGTCCTTGGTTCAAATCCCTGCAGGAACTTAACCTGTGGATTTTTTTTCCTCTTTATCAATGCACAGACCTCATTCAGGGTTCTTTTTTTTATTTGCACTGTTTGTCTTAATACTAACTAGTCCAAAGGACAGGAGTAGAATGACAGCACCTGGGTTTGAACACTCAGTAGCTACCTGAGAAGAGAGGTGATGTCTGAGCATGTGCGACCAGGAATGAGGAGCTCTTAGCCCTGGTCGTATTCCCTGGAGACGAGCTGTAAACAATGGATCACTAAAGGAGCAGCGAAAACAAAAACGGTGCAGAATTTTTAATAATGATGAATGGTGAAAATGTTTATTATTTAATTTTCAAACTTCCCACATCAATTTTACTTTGTGGCAAAACCCCTTTAAGAAAGCCTCTATCTTGGTGGTGGCTGAAGTGTCCGTGATACAAGTCTAGCACCTGAAACCAATAAAGAATGGCGCAAATCTAGAGAAAGTGCTGCAGTAATCCACGTGGGAACGTATCAGTTTACATACAGAACAAAGATTTTGGTTATGTCATTGGGACTAGAAACCACGAGTTACACTAACTATTCCTGAAACGTTCTTAATTTTGCGTCTAAACAGCCATATACTTACCATAATTAAAAATACAGCACCCCCCGAACCTACTGCTGACTGTAGTATAGATACAGCTAATTAGGCCTTGACAATTATATTTCAAGCTTATAAATATGTGGCTTTAAAAATCATAATTTATCAGGAAATCCTCTGTGGACAATTTTCTATTATTATTATGAAGAGACTATTTTAAAGCTCAGTCTCTGTGAGTGAAGTTTATACATTAGGAGCGGAAGATATTCAACTTACACTACAAGGATATACGGAATATCCTACCGACAATAAAGTGGTTGGGGAATTACCATAATAATTTTTTTTTCTAGTTAACATGACTTACCAATTTGGTTCCTCTGCCTAATCAGACATCGGACGTGGGGATGCACTAGTGAGGTACAGTTGCCGAGGCGGTGTGAAACGCCTCTCCCACACCCTCCCGATCAGACATCAGGAGCAGAGATGATGGATTTTCCAAAAATTGAGATCGAGTCGATTTTTACGGGTTTCTTGATCGTTCTGATTTTTTATGGTAAAATCGGGTAAAAAGTCGCAATTGACGCACCGCGCCATTTTCTCTGTGCATTGACTTCAATGGGAAATCGAAAAATCGAAATGATTTTCTAAAAATTTGAACTCGACTCGATTTCGATTTTTGCAGATCTCGATTTAAATCGAGCAACCCTAATCAGGAGTTGAAATCTGCTGCACAACCAGAAAGTATTGTGCATGTGCCCTTACAGAATAAGAGATAGTTGCTCGGTGTTGGACAGCTGGCTTGGTGAACAGCAGTGTGTCTCTCAATTTCAGATCAACTTAGTGTGCTTTCACATGGAGTGTTTTTGGTATGTTTTTGACATAGTTTGTGCTACGTTTTTGCAGCTTTTCTTCAGAGATACACAGAAATTAATGATGTGCTTTTCTGGAAAAAAAAACCACACCAAAAAAATTCATAAAAAACGGTTACGTTTGAAAGCACCCTTATATGCAGCCGGAAGGGGTTGTCTCACTACAAGGATTGCTTTTCATGTTAAAGATCTTGCAAAAACAAGTCACTGCAATATATGTCCATTAAACGTGTCCTACCTATTCTGAGATATCCCTTCTTGTATGGGCTGCATCAGCTCCTCAGGTCGATATAGCTACAGATCGGTTTGATCTCTCCTGATAGGCTGCACTGGTTGCTATAGCTACAGACTGTAGTCTAGTAGAAGCCAGTAAACACACCCCTGAGGCAAGATGAATCAATGTAGTGAGATAACCCCTTTAAACTAAAATTCAGCGGCCAAAAGGTAAACTGTGCCCTTACTGTCCAAGGCAAAATCCTGGGACCACAGTGATTACAAGCCCCTGGGCATGTAGATGTGAAAAATAAGTGCCACACAGATTTTCCGAAAACAAAAACAGCATACAGTGTATGTAAAATGAAGCATTTCTTAATCAAGTCAGTTGCAGATGCATGAAACAATACTGGCAGAGTATAGTGAATACATTTTTGCCCCAAACGTGCTGTGAATAGAGCCTCATACAGGATCAAGGACATCTTTATTATGTCCTTTCAGCCGAGTGAGGACCTCCTACAGGCACTGGTCACAGTCTGGTCACTCATGTCTCCAGACCTTTTGGTGGCCAATAGCTTACATCTGTCTTAAATTGTCAGCCCTTTGCTCCAGACTGCCCGCTTATGTCTGGGCTAGGACAGATTACAGGCCGTGACATTTTAAACCAGCATCTGATAATCCAAAAACTCAGTACTTGTGTATACTTAGAAAAAAATCCACAAAACCAGAGACAGAAGATTAACCCGAGGTAATGAGTTAGGAAATGATACGACTGATCAGTAATCTGGGATGTCCACATCTCGCTGATGATGTACTAAAAGGCATTTAAATGCTACTTCCAAATTCCAACACTGAATAGTTGTGAATATATCTGACAACAACGATATAGGTCAAGATTCTCGCCCACCAAAACTGGATGCTATACAGTCCTGTGCTGAAATCGTCATATAGCGAGGTGTTCATCAAGGTGTTCAGAATCACTGATTTATGCAGATGAAGGATGAGTCTCTGTACTTAAAGGGGTTGTCTCACTACATTGATTCATTTTAAGCCAGACCTGTTTTCTTGGTTTCACTTTGAATTCAGGGGCGTGTTTACTGATTTCCACTAGGCTGCAGTAGACGACAGGTCTGTAGCTATAGCAACCAGTGTTGACAGCCTATCAGGAGAGATTAAACAGGTCTGTAGCTATAGCAACCTGAGGAGCTGATGCAGCCCATACAAGAGGGGATATCTAGGAATAGGTAGGACACTGTTAATGGACATATATTGCAAAGTGACTTGTTTTTGGAAGATCTTTAACATAAAAAGCAATCCTTGTAGTGAGACGACCCCTTTAATGAACACATGCTAGGTCTTCACTTAAAAATGAATGGAGTCAAATACTAATTATAAACTGGAAGGTTAGAGGGTGTCTAGCTGGACACTCACATAGTAGTTTAATATACACTATGGGGGACATGTATGAAAACGGTCTAGGTCTAAGACTTTTCTTGTTGCCCATAGCAACCAATCAGGGTTCCCCTTTTATTTCTTCAGAGCAGTATAAGAAATGAAAGGGGAATGCTGTCCCCCTATATATATATTTTTTTTTTTATCACTGACTGATGTCCACATAATGGGAGCAGAACTCAGCAGAAAACTCCCCTTTAAATAACAAATTCAGCCCTGCTACATTTGTATATGTAGAGAGGTCACAAAGTAGCAGCAGAAACAGAGCCAACATAAACCCAGTGTTTTTCTATTATTACGAGCAAACATTCGATACGTTAATCATCCAAGGGGGAAACTCCGGGGAAGCCAAGTGCTAGACAAGCTGGTCACTTGAGGTCCATCACACGTCTCCCCAAAGGCCTTCTTTTTCGGGCTGTCTGTCATTGTGTTTTTAATCTGGTGTTTCCTGCTGTCTGCACAGGGACTTATTCTTGTTTTAAACTCGGAGGGCTGGAGACTGTGATGGTGGGTAAAAGGCTGTGAACCAGAAGTAAATTCTTATAGGGGACATACAAAAAAAGATTATGCTCCAGTCAGACTTAAGCCATTACTTTCTTCAAAAGAAGAAAAGGCAAAAGTTAAGAATAAGGCACCGCCAAAGACCTTCTGCCCATATGTGCATCTCCATGAAGTTTCCCGCTGAGTGCATATGAATGCTCTGCGATCTGGGAAAAAGATCCAAATAGGATTTCAAACATCCAAAAATTTTTCCTCAAACATTTAGGTATGTCACCATGCTGCTATTCATTCATTCAGTGACTTTTTTGTCTTAGTTTAAAGAGATACTAAACAAAGGCTAGACGAGCTCTACGTGTATTTACATTCCAAAAGTAAGCTTCCTTCTCAACCCTCTTCTCCTCCCCTACCCCCCACAGTCTGTCATCTCCTCACTGCTAAATAAACCATACAGTTTAGGCCAGCATTCTTGGTGTAAAATGGCCCGTCCATGGCTCGCAGCAGAAAAGCAGCTTATTCCCTGCGCTCGGTGTTTTGACTCCGCTCTGCTTGGCTTTCGTTCCTGTCCACAAACAACGTATGGGATCAATTTCTCCTATTGTGGCCCACCAGAAAAAGTTGGATCTTAATGACCATTTAGTATTACTACTACAGCCGTCGTTACCAGCCGCTCCGTGAAGTCAGAGACCACAGGACATTCATAGAAATGACCGTATTAAGGGGTATCAGACGGAGTCTGGAGGTCGCAAATTAGGGCCGTGTGTGTAGCAGCTATTTGTGTGCAATGAAAACTACTAATGAAGTATCACGTTGCTCTACGACAGTGTGTAACCACAAATCTGTTGCTCACAGCTTCAACCCCGGGGCAGAGGCTTCAGACCGCGGAGGCTTCAGAGGAATGTCATGTATGAGACAAGAGGAAGGTTGTATCTTCATACGCCAACACAGATGAGGAGCCTGACAGTAAATGTCAAGCTGTCATTTCCCTTTTTTTCTATGATTTGCTTATGTCAAACGAGGGATTTTAGTATCAGACATGCAAAAAGTTAACAATGTGCTATGTAAAGGTGAGAGAAAGTTAAAAAGAAACGTCTAGCACAGTAGGTTCTGAAACTTCAGTGATTTTTGGTTAACTGATTTATTTTAGAAATAAAATTTTCATATTAGGGTAAAAAAATTTATTTTCTGAGGTTCAAAAACATCAGATGACATTGTTTCAGCTATTGCTCTGCTTTATTCTTAGGCTATGTTCAAACGGCTTATTTGTGGGGCGTAATCACCTAAGCATAGCAGTAGCTGGTATGAAGCGTTTCGTGCCAATCAGCACTTCCTCAGATATTCAAAAGTTACTTGAGTATCTGAGGAAGTGCCGGTTGGCACAAATGCGTCATACCAGCTACTGCTATGCTTAGGTGACTCCCTTTGCACATTTTTATGGAATAAATTATTACTTTTTATCCATTTGGAATCCGCACGAGGATTTATTCCGAGAAACGAGCGCCCGGTCCACTATTTTTATCATCGCTACCTGCAACCAGCAATATTAGTGACATTTTGGTTACATTTATACAACAGATGGAGCAAAATTTGTGGTGGAAGACGGGAGGTGTTTACAGATGGCAAGTATATCTGGAAGTTTACTTTTACATTTTTTTTCTCGGATTTCTAGTGATGTTACAAAGGGTTTGAATCCCAGACAACAGCATGTGATATAATTTACATGTGCATTCCCAGAAACTCCATTCCGCTAAGTGTAAGAGACATGAAGGCACCAGGTTAGGGAGTCCTGGGTCAAGTACTTTATATGTCAAGTGTTTTTTTTTTTGTTTTTTTTGTTAAAGCAACACCATGCTTTCCACCAAAAGTACAGAACCAAGTGGATAAAACACAGAAGGTCAGACATTTGGTTAATCCATAGTACTTAGTTCAGTATGTTTGATTGATCCTATGGAGAGGTGTGTGTGTATGTTTGTGTGTGTGTGTGTGGTGTGTGTGTGGTGTGTGTGTGTGTGTGGGGTGGGGGGGGTTATTGGTAGGCACCTTTGGTGTGTGATAACAAGTGTTTCCCCACAAGTGAAAATGGCACAGCACAGGCTTGTAAGAGGTTCCCAAGGTTAACTGGACCATAAAAACACCCCAAGATACAAAAAATTCACACCTTTATTGTTCCATTAGGGCACCGCAGACAGCTTGGATTTAAAAAGGTCCTTCAGATTTGTTGCAAACCAATAACTTTTATTAAGCCCAGTCTGCAGCTACACAACAAGCAGAGCCCTGGGTGTTCTAACATCTTTCCATCATTGCCAGCTTTAACTTTTTCAGTAATTTGAGCTACAGTAAGGGCATGTCCCCACGACACGGGTTTTCGCACGGTTTTTCAGACCGCCTGAAAAACCGGACGAAAATTAGCTCCTATGGAAAACCCGTGCAGCAGTCCCCACTGCCTGGGTTTTCCGCCCGGCGGTTTTTCTGCCCGCGGGCCACCCGAAGAACATTCTACTTGCACATTCTTCCATCCAGTCCCCCCCACCTCGCACACAAACCGGACAAATACCGGTCGGATAAGCCGACTGGTATTTGTCCATTGCCGTGGGAATGGACCCTAGTTCTTCTCTGGGATCAGACCTAGCCTTAATTCACTTTATCAATGAGTCTTGGGGACATATTAATCTGCTACCACTTACCATCCCTTGGAGCATTTTTGGTAGGTACTAACCACTGCATAGAGGGAACAAGATCTGCTATTCCGGAATTGTCCTGACCCAGTAATCTAGCCATCAGTTTTGTCATTGGCAAAGTCAGTTAAACGTGTCCATTTTTACTGCTTTGATCAACTTGAAGAACTATATACTTGCTGCCTAATCTATTTCACACTTTTACAGGTGTTATTGTCACAAAATAATTAATGTTCTTTACGGTCGCTAGGTTTTAACATCTGATCAGTACAGCCAATGTTTCTACAGCAATGACCTGTAGCATCATCTGGAAAATTTCTTACACCAAGAATTGCTTAGCAGATTGTTCTCATCTATAGCTTTTTGGATAAATTCCCAGTTATCTAGATTCAACTGAGCCTTAAAATTGATAGAACTGGGTCCACATCCCCATCTAAGGTACTTTTTTCTTTAACAAATTAATAACCTCTTTTTTCCTCTTTTAGCCTAGAACAGTGTGAAACCGCCTTAAACAGCTTATCCAGTTTTTTTTAAAATTAACATTAAATTGGGTCAGTGTGGAGGAAAATAGAAAAAAAAAATGATGTAAGATACACTTACTTCCAAGTATCCCACCATTGCCTCACTATGGAGCACAAGCCTATGCGGTTAAATGGCACGCGACACTGAAGCAACTGAAAGAGGAGTAGATTACCAGGACGCTACAGAAAGGCAATGGTGGGGGACCAGGAGGTAGGCACGCCTTTTTTTTCGTTTTTCCTTCAACCTTACATATTTAAATAAAAAAAACGACAACACCCCTTCAACATGTATGTTCACCTTCAAATTTATTCTGATAAATATTTTGACTTTTTTTTTTTTTTTTATAAATCCTTACACCTTATTGAGCTCTGTTATTCTGTTACAGAGCTCCATATTTCCACATACATAATCATTAATGATACATGTCTTCCTCCAGCAGTGGGAGCTTAGTGTATACTGTTTATTCATTGAAATCAATAGCTGCACAGTATACAGTTAGCTCCTAAACTCCCCCTAGTGGTGCCACAATTTTATCGTTTAGTATTATTTCTATGGAGGAGACTGGAGCTCTGTATCAGAAAAATAAATATCCATTTACTATAGAGATATACTGTGATTTTTTTGTAATGAATTAAGACTTTATTAAAACATTACACCAGTTTTGTGGAATACAATGAAAGTTTTAAAGCAAGCCTCATTAGGAAAGAGGGGGTGTAGCCTCCGAAGACCATTTTATTTGCCATAATGTATGCCAAAAAGTGGTGTAAACTGTAGTGGAATTGTACGCCAGCTTAAAGCATTTGTAGGCCATAGATGGCCAAAGATGCACTACGTTTATTAAGATGCATGTGCCGTTAAATACGTGTCTCATCTTATTCCATCGGATTGCAGTGTTAGGCCATGTTCACACGGCTTAAAATGGGACGTATTTCAGTCCGTAATTACGCTCCGTACTGCGTGAATTGCGGTTGGAATACGTCCCAGTCATTACGGTAATCCACAGTTCTCATAGAGAACTATGGATTACGTCTCCTCTCCCCACTCGGCGAATCCGCCGCGGTGCCGGCCCCCCGCTCCCGCCCCTCCCCCATCCACACGGCGTAATTGCGGGGCGTAATTACGCCCCGCAAATAAGCCGTGTGAACATAGCCTTATTATGACGTCTGAAATGCCAGTCTTCGTAAATATACAATATTAGCACCACCATCAACCTCAAAACTCTACAGAGGTGACTAATAGCCTTTCCTCACTGCATGTTACATAGATTTAGAGACCTACATTACACAGACCACGCAGGTTTTGGGTGCGCGCATTCTTCCTTAATGACATCACGTAGATAATGTAGTAATGGTATGGATGTTATTGCCAAAAACAAGACTCATAATTCATCTGCATCTCAGTTATGTTAATGATGGATTCGAGTTTACTAATAATTCTACCTCCCACACAATAAGGTTATATACATATATAAATGACATGTCATGTTACGACCAGTCAGCGAGGATTGTGAATGGAAGATTTCTCTAGGTAATGCTTAGTTTGTTAATGAATCTCAGGTGTAATCCCTTGGGCAGTTTCAGTGAGCACATTGTTACTGTGCTACATAACTTACATGGTCTCCCTCTGGCAAGAACTTACATATAATTCTGTGAATTTAAGTCTCCGGTGCTTGGCAATGAGTAGGTGGGAAAATAACATTATGATACAAGGAATCAAGGACTAATGATAGAACATTTGGTATTGGAGTTAGCTAAAGAAAACATTCTTGAGCATGTGGTCAGCACAGTATGTAACACTCCTATGGAAAGCAAGCACAGTTATTAGTAAGGGCTGGGCTGGAATACCAGGAAATAAAACAATGGACAAGAGGGAAGAGGTTCATAAAAAAAAATAATCTCAGACAACCCCTTTAAAACTCTAACTGCATAAAAAAAAATCCGAAACCACAACCAAAACCACCACAACGTTTTGTCTAGTGGAATAAATGTTCTCTAAACAGGGCTAGCTTTAGTTGTTAGTTAATGTGTGTGTGTATATATACACACACACACACACACACATTTTATAACTAAAGCTAGCCCTGTTTAGAGAACATTTATGCCACTAGACAAAACGTTGTGGTGGTTTTGGTTTCGTATTTTTTTTATGCAGTTAGTTTTAAAGGGGTTGTCTGAGATTATTTTTTTTAGGAACCTCTTCCCTCTTGTCCATTGTTTTATTTCCTGGTATTCCAGCTCAGCTATATACGTATGCTTTGTTTTTTTTGCCATAGTTCTGAGAAGCTGTTCAGTGAGTAATGGGCAATTTCCATCATGTTGTATCCCTTGCCAGCTAGTGGGAGCTAAGTGGTGGCCACAAATTCTCGGCTTTCTTCATTACTTTCTATGGGAGGCCCAAACCCAGATGAGTACACTTGTTAATCTGTGGAACCACGGAGCTGCTTAAAACTTGGATACACTGTGATGGAAAAAACCCTTTTTAAACTGCGGTGGATACATTTTTTTTCTAGTGAATTGTGTAGCATGTCCAGAGTCAAGTCCTGGGTACTGCTTGTGACTGAATTACTGCCACCATGTGGTTGGATGACAACATAACACACTAAAACCATTTCTATATGTGGGCCAATAAAGAGGGACTTGACACTTAATTGTTTATACTGTAGAGGACACCGTGGCCCACACTACCCAGCCAGGGGTTGGGGATGGAGGTAGAACGATGCCTGCTCAACTCACAGTCAGTACCCACATTGTATGTACAGTGTGATGTGAGCAGCACCAAAAGGAAGGGGGTGGGGAAGAGGAGACTTCTATGAAAATCTGTATCCCTCTCGGGTTGCATCTAAGGCATCTCTATAGTCAAACAAAATCTTTCTCTGCATAAACAAGGGGCAAACATACCAAAACAGCTATCTACAGATAGGGGACGTTTGCAGGATACTCTTTTTTTCCCCCCATGGAGCATTGCCTTAAAAATATGACTTCTTCAATGAGAATTGATGAGCGGCATCTGAAATCCTTTCTTGCTTACTAGTTTCCTAGTCTCTGCTATTTTCACCGTAAAAAAAAATAGATGTCTTAGGAAATGGAGAAAGACTGAACTGATGACTTTAAAAACCCACTGAAATCAATGGGATACTGCTTCAGTTCCATTTTTAGTGTCTCAAAATGGAAAGAACGCAGAGAGAGAATGAAAGAGAGAGAATGAAAGAGAGAGAATGAAAGAGAGAGAGAATGAAAGAGAGAAGGAGAGGAAGTGAGATGGAAAAAAGAAGGAGATGGAAAAAAGAAGGAGATGGAAAAAAGAAGGAGATGGAAAAAAGAATGAGATGGAAAAAAGAATGAGATGGAAAAAAAGAATGAGATGGAAAAAAAGAAAGAGAATGAGATGGAAAAAAGAATGAGATGGAGCAAGAATGAGAGAGAAAGAAAAAATTTGTCAGAGGCATATTTATTTTGTAAAGAATGGTAGTTTCAGACTAAGGGCATGTCCCCGTGACACGGGTTTTCGGCCACTTTTGCAGACCGTCTGAAAAACCGGCCGCAAACGAGCACAATGGGGCTCTATGGAAAACCCATGCAGCAGTCCTCACTGCACGGTTTTTCCGCCCGACAGGTTTTTCTGCCCGCAGGCCGCCGGAAAAAGATTGAACATACACATTCTTCCGTCCAGTTTTCGGACAGAATATGTGCATGTTAATGGGAAGAGGGAGGGCTTTGCTCATCACGGAGAAAAACCGCCCCTCCCACACCTCCAGCCCAGTATAAGTCCTCTGCCGTGGGGACATGCCCTAAGGATTTCTCAGATTTCTGCAGTGGACTACTGTAGCCATCAGGGTTTTAAAATCAGCAGTGCATCTATTCTGTTGTGCTAATACTTTATGGAGAAGGTGACGGCATAAAATATTGCGGAGGGAGTTAGGAGTGGTACATACACTACTGACATAATCCTTCATGTGTGAATATGACCAAATTTTTTACCCACTTTCAACATTAACTACTGTTCATAAATCCCAACCGAACGCCACAACACGCTAACATTTTTCAAATTACGGTACATTTAGTAGCCCAAAAGTTCCAATGAGCAAGTAGATGGTGGCCACAATTTTATACAGTGGTCAAATAGGATTTAGTGACGGAGTGCATAGCAATTCATATTATACACACAACCCAAATGCAATTTGTACAGCACACCGGTGGAGTAACTACAACCAGAATGCCATCTACCATGACCAACAGCAATGTCTGATTGGCATCTCAGGTGGTTGTAATGGGAGATTACTTATTTTGCATCCTAAAAGCTAAAATTAATGGGGGTTGGTGAGACATGGGGGTGAGTCGTTGGAAAAACGAGAGGGTCTATAGCCGTGGAGATAACTTGAAGTTTTGACAGAAATGAGAGTGTAAAATGGACTGAAAATAGCAGCAAAAATGAATTTTTTTTGTTTATTCATTCTTCTACAGGCATTCTATCTTCCCGCTAAATATTTAAGTGTAAAATCATTACTATTACATATTACTATGCTTTATTGGAAAAGCATGATTATATCTATTTTTCCTTTTTTGCTAAAGCTACTTTGTTAATAATTGCACATGTTAACTGATCCTGCATAAGGGTTACTAGTAGTATCCAGAAGATTAAGGAAGAGAATCACCCCAGGTGTGGGCCTGAATAGTTAAAGGAGTTGTCTCACTACAGGCTTTCAGCCTACTTCAATGCTTCTGGCAGTAAAGGATTTTTGAATTCAGGGGCGTGCTTCTTGTCTGCCTCTTCTCCTCCCTCTTCCCCCCTCCCTCAGCACACAGAAGCTCTCCTCCATAACTTCTATAACAGCAGGGGGAGGCGAGGGGGTTTGCTGCCAGGGTTAACCCTGTGTGTGCCTGCCTAGGTCTGCTGCCGACTGCTCACTGCTAGATCAGCTGCACTGTCAGCTCCACAGAGTCAGGAGACAACAGGGAGAGGGCTGATCTATGAGTGTGGAGAGGTCTGTGAAGCTGTGTATGCTAAGAGCAGAGCAGGGGGGGGATCTAAGTGTTCCTATACCCCCTGCTTAGCATACAAATCTCCATCTCAAGCAACAACAAACAAACCCTATCAGAACAGACACAGGGCAGCTGTGAAGTGAGTTACTATACTCACGATGTGTCACTAATACAGCAGAGCATGAACCGTTCACATGCCCCCTGATCTGTTCTATTAGTATAGTCAGAGCTCCACAGACACATCATGATTATAGTAACACACTTTACTGCTGTCACATCTACTGACTACAGATCAGCCTCATTTCTGCTCTCCTCAATCTGTGTAGAGAGCAGGAGGGAGCAGGCACACACAGGGTTAATCCACACAGAAGCCAAAGCCCTTCCCTACAGAAGCATACTGTGCGGGAGGGGCTCTGTGCTCCGACCTGTATTCAGAGGCTGATGAGTCATTAGCACTGACAGCCAGTGAGATAAAGATCAACAGGTCAGCTGCTATAGGGATTTCAGGAGCTGATGCACTACTACTAACAGGGATAACTCAAAATCAGTAGGACATTTGTAATGAACATATAGTGCAAAGCTGCTTGTTTTTTAAAGATCTTTTAATTAAAACCCAATCATTGTAGCGAGACAACCCCTTTAAGAAGGAGCCACAAACCTCTACCCACCTCATAAGTTGCCATTGTAAAAAATTTCTATAAAAAGCAAATAAATCTAAAAATGAATGCATACAACATAGAAATATTACACTTTGTTTCTCTGTTGGATTTAGCTGGAGTGCATCAAGAAGATCCTATGGCAAAAAGAATGACTTCAAGAGGTTTTATCGTTTGAAGATTTCGTACGCTTGAGCTGATTGATTCTCTCGGTTTCAGTTTCAAATCCAGGGGCGAGTATCTCTACCCTGTAGGCGTGTCTCTCCTGCCAGGAGGCAAGTCTCCTCTAACTGAAGAGTTGTGACATCATCATTCTGTGTTAGCAGGGGAAGGAAGGAGGACGTCAGCTTTGCAGACCTTCTATGCTTCTGGCTGCAGACCTGTCAACTCCAGGCTGCACAAGCTCCTTGTAACCAGTACCTCTGCATTGGTGTAAGCAGTTATACATACAGCCTGAACTGATGAAGCAAGTGTGAGAAATGCTCTCTGCCCCCCTTTACCCTCCCCGTTATCAGGCAGGAGGTAGAGCAGACTGTATAAGGCGGTTATATGGGGGGAGCACAGGGTATAAGACTGTGTTATAGGGAGGAGAGCGAATCTAGCAGCTCATTTCTCACAGCTCAGAGGGGAGTAAGCACAGCGTGCAGGCACCCAAAATTCAACCCGGGGTTTTTTTTTTTCCCCACGGGGGGCCGGTCCCAACGGGCCCTAATGACAATCAATAAAGCCAATCACAAAAAAAGGGGGCTGTCCCACCCCGGGCTGCGCAGAAATAGCCTATAGATGCCATTTTAAAGCTCATACCCCTATACTACATGACTTGGGTTTTAAAGGGAAAACCCAATTTTTAAAAAAGGCTTATTTTTACGTCCCTTTAATCATTAGAGATATGATCTTTGTAGCGTGAAAACCCTGTACAACCTATAAGCTAATGGCTTACTGCTTGTTCAGCTGAAAGCCATTTATCCCCAATTTAAATTTTCCCACACATGCAAAACCTCCACTCGGTGAGGGTCATTTTTTCAATAGGGAATGGGAGAAAAAAGGGGAAGCCGAAATTTGGGAACATCTTGTCGGGGTTTACCTGTAGGAAGAACTAAAAAATATCAAAGCACTAAGGGCCACATGTATAAAAAGGGTTTTTAGGTTTTAAAACGCACTTTTTTGCCCTTAGTAACCTATGGGCAAAACAGTGAGTTTTAGACCTAAACAGGTTCATACATGGGTCCCTATAATTCAAAATGACCATTGATCTATTTATCCAGACATCTGTAGGGGGGGTTTTTAAAAGGGAGGACCCATTCCCACAAAAAAGCCAATCGTCTAACCCTGCCAAAACAATTGTTCTCTAATGTGTATTGATTTAGTTTGATGACAATTACAGTCCGAACCTATAGCAGGAGGTGGTTTCTTCTCGCCTCAAAAAAATCTAGGTTTTTATTACCTTATTTTATCTTTGAATTTTAATTTAAAACTACAGAAAAAAGAAAATCATGCTGAGTGTATTTTTTATTTACTTTTGAGGGAGTTTTTGTAAATGGCCGACAACTAGTGTAAGCTACCGAGTATGCGGTTTTTAAATAAAATTTTTACGGAAAAGTCCTTTTTTTTCTGTTTTTGGCAACTTTATAATAGATTCAGAAAACAGAAAAAAAGTTGACATTTTTCTAAATTGAAGCCAGCCTGGCAATCTTAGCTCATCTCCGAGAGTTTTAAATTTGGGCAAAAGACAACCCCGGGGGCCTTAAAAAATCTTTGGGGGCGACATGTAGTGGGGGCTGCCCCCAAATTTGGGGGCATTTTTTTTTTTTCACCCCGGGAAAAATGGCCTGTTTGTTCTTTTTATAATCAGGAGCACAATAGGGCGCCCACGGCACTTTGTAATGCCCCCTGAGATTAGGGGGGAGGGGGCCCTGGAGGCTTTTTCCGCACAAACAACCGAATCTTTTCTACAAAATTTATAGCTTCAGCCCGGCAAATCCGGGCGCATTACTGCGGAAAACGGGTAGACCCCTTTCCCAAAAAAAAGGGTTTACCTGACCCAAAAAGTGCTTTTTTGTAGCTAAAACACTATATTTTGCCCTTTGCAGTAGAACAGGTCAAGTTTCAGGCGCATTTCTAGGGTTTACTAATGCACGCAAAAAAAAATGGCGTCGAGCGAAAAATTTACAAATTTCCCCTAGGGTCCCTTTTTTAAATTTAAGACTGGATAAAACCCAATTGTATAGTATCCCTTGGTATTTAAGGGGGTTTTTAGGGTTAGCACTGTTCCCCTGGCACCCTTTTGGTTTTTTTTTTAAACCCACCCCGGGGGAAAAGATCTGCATGGTATTTGTTTAGTGTCCAGGTTTTTATGGTTTCCTCCACACTACGAAACATACTGTTAGGTAAATCTGGAATTTAGACTGTGTGCCTCAATAAGGATAGGGAGAAGGGGTAAAAGGGGACTAAAAACTGGGGTAATGTAGGGAAATAGGGACCCCTAAAATATTTTAACAAAATACAAATCCACGGGGCTCCCAAATTTTAAAATTTTTTATTGCACCTACATTCCAAATAGTACATATGTATATAAAACTACTTATTTTTTACTCCAGTAATGACTCGGGTTGATTTGGGTTAGTAACTCGAAAGGGAAGGTCTTCCTTAGGGATGGGGGCCCCTTTTATATAGGTGTGTGGAGATTCGAAATTCCCCTTTTTCCCAACCCCACGAAGCTTTCCCCCTTATCACAAGGCTTTAGGGGAAAAGGGAGTGAGAAGCTCAAAGCCCCTCTTTTGGATGTAAAAAACCCTAAATTTTTGCTTTTGACCCCATTGGGCCCCTTTTGGAAACCCAAAAGGGAAAATTTAGCCAAGCCAGAAATTTAACCCTTTCTGTAAAAACCGCCTTTTTTGAGGTTTTTTTCCCCTTTGGGTCAGTACAGAGCAGAGCAATGCGGGCTTGGATCTCCAAGGGGCCTAAAAAGGGGCGCTCCCCCTTAGGGAGATCTTCCCTTTCGAGCCACCTCATTGCCCCCAACTCAGCCATGCCGCATCACTCTGTTTCTGTATAAACGAGGGCAAACCCCCCAAAACGGCTGTAACAGTTTGGTAATGCTGGCTTGGCAAAATTTTCCCCCTTTTGCTTTCCAAAGACCCGGGGGTCAAAAGGAAATTGAGGATTTTTTTACATCCAACAGAGGGCCCCAGAGCTTCTAAAGCCCCTTTTTCCCATAATCCCTTGTGATAAAACAGGTTTAGTAGGTTATCCTGAAATCAGTGCACGGGAGAAAAACGGGTTCCTTTGGTCCCTGAAGGTTTTATGGTTTCCAGTGTTTATATTGCTCTATTTCCTGATAACCGTGATGGCAACCTGAATAATTGTTTATGTTTTTTAGCAGTAATTTAAAAAAAAAATCTATTATTAAATGTATATAACAGCTATCTATGTTAAATTGTTGAAAAATGGAAAATTGACACAAAAATTTTGAACAAAGATATTTGTTACTTTGTAATGGTTATTTAGTGTTTTTTTGTAATGTGTCTAATAAAATATTTGTTAAAAAAAAGACATATGCATTAAATATTCAAATGTAAAAAGTCTAAAATGTAGATCACCACCTAGATAGTTCTCTTTCCTTATTAAATCAGTGTTGAAACTTGCTGTGGTGCTTCAGGGACTTTTGACTTCAAGCCTACGTATTTTCTGGTATGCTGTGACATTTAAGAGGTTTGCTTTGCGTTTGCTTGGGAAAAAGAACCGGCTGCATGTTCCAATTACAAACAGGAGCGAACTCGTCCTACCTTAACGTTAAGTCTTACACTTACAAATAACCCAATTTCTTTTAACGGGGAATTGTTGCTCATTTTTGTGTCTCCCGAAAATAATAGCACAGGTTACCATGTCCTGACAAGTCATCTGCACTTTTAATTAATACAAATTGTCAAGAAGTTCAAACGTCTGAGTATTTAGAAAAGTACATCCTAAATCAAGTTATAACATAAGACAAAGTCAACCAATTACGTCTAATTTTTGTCGCCAGTGTCCTCATTTAGCTTGCTTTCTTTTTTTGGGGAAAAGTTATACTGGAATCAGAATTTCATACAGAGGAACAAAAAAGATGGTCAGTTGCATAGCAGGCTTGAGCTAGAAGAATAAAGGGTCTACTTCGCAACCACCGGAATAGCACCAGTCAATAATGAGATAGAGGGCAATAACACAGTTTAAGGACAACAGCGGTGCTTTAATGGGAAAAAATGGTTACCCTCTATATGGGAAAAAATAAAAAAAATTTTCTTAACAGTAATATAGAAAGAAAAATTGGGCCCACGGTATAAAAATTTTTTCCAAAAACAAAAAGGTATTTATTTCACATTTCCAAAAGACAGTTTTGGCTTCTCCAGACCATTTTCAAGTGACAATAAATATTTAAATAATCTATATATAAATAATTAATAAAAATAAAAAAAAAAAATATAATTAATATAAA
Organism: Phyllomedusa bahiana; assembly: GCA_025379985.1. Classification (NCBI taxonomy): domain Eukaryota; kingdom Metazoa; phylum Chordata; class Amphibia; order Anura; family Hylidae; genus Phyllomedusa; species Phyllomedusa bahiana. The sequence continues at coordinate 17,423 of JAODAL010010791.1, read as the reverse complement.
TAATATAAAAAAAAATATATATATAAAATATACATAAAAAATATATAATAAATATATATATAATATAAATATATAATTAAATATAAAAAAATTATATAAAATAAATATTAATATTTAAAAATTTAAAAAATTAAAATATTTAAAATAATATATTATATATAATATAAATAATATATATATAATTTTAAAAATATAAAATAATATAAATATAATATATTTTAATAAAATTAAAATAATATATTAAATATAAAAATATATTTATTATATATTAAAATTTTTATAAATAATAATATCTAAATATAATATATATTATTCTAGCTATCTATCTATTCTCTTCTAATATTTATGTAATACAGGGACACAGATAGCATAAAAAATGTAAAAACATTTTTTTTACATTTTTATGCTTCCTGTGTCCCTGTTAACTACTTTAAAATATATAATATATATATATATTATATATAATATAAAGTTGAGACATAGAGAGATGAGACAAACCTACAGTCCCCTATCCCGCCCAAACCCCGGGGGAATTTTTAATAATATGTATAAATATATGTGTAATATATTTTAAAAATTAATATTTATATTGTTTTATAAAAATTTTATAAAGTGTAACATATTTTATAATTGTAAACATATATAATATATGTGTGTTATATATAATATATGAAATATATATATATATATATATATATATATGTGTATACATATATATTTTTATAAAAAATATAAAATATATATATATATTTTAATATATGTTATACAATATATATATATAATATGTGTGTTCATATTTTAAATTTTTAATAATGTGTTATTTATGTTTATATAAATATATATTTTCCCCCGGTTTTGGAGGGGTAGGGACTGTATTGTTCTTAATTGAATTGTATGTAACCGGGAACAGGTATACTATTAAATGTAACCCGCGAAAAAAGAATAATTTTTTTTTAGTTTTGGGTATGCAAGGAAGGGTTTTACATTTTTTATGTATCTGGTCCCTGTTAAAAAAGGTTCACCTCTTTTTCACCTGTGGCTGTGACTGTGAAACTTTTTGTTTTACATACTATCTGCTTGGAAAATGGAACTACAATGCCACACCCAAAAATCTCCGTTTTGTAAAAATAGGAGACAGATGTAAGTCGGAATGGTCTAAGTCGGGGACTGCCTGTATATATGCATACACTGAAATATGTGAAACGGGGGCCTTTAACATACAAGATTTATAGTCAAAAACCCCCGAAATTGGTTGAATTTTTCTGCTTCGTTCAACGCAACCTCCATGGATAGTTGCCCGGAGTTTGGTTCCACTCTTTATTGTTCATGTTCAATAATTATATCAGTGTAAGTTTGGGAGAATTTATCAATCACAAGCCAAATAAATTTCTTGACAGAATAACTTATCAATAAATTACATTGAGGACACTGGGCCCAGCCCGTAAGTGATAAAAAAGGGGAAAAAGGGCCCTAATTTTTTAAATTTCGGAAAAGCAATGGCCAAACTAGCAGCACTAGTCAACCTCAGCTCAGCTTTTTCTGCTCTAACATGTTCAATGTGACAGATTCCCTTTAACACGATCTACTAAATTGTTAATAAGATTTGGTCTGGAATTTATAGGTATATATTGTTTAATAAAGGTTAGAAAGCCTTTTCCACTTAAAGGGAATGTGTCATCAAAAAATGACTTATTTAACTCACGTTTTTATGTTAAACACATCTTTTATGAATTTTTGGTTACATTTTCCATATCACTTTCAATTTTTTTTTTTTTAACAATGCTTAAAGGGGTTTTGCCACGATCTAATGTTGATGGGGGTTCCTCCAAAATGGGTATTTAATCACTTTTCTAAATATATGTGATTATAAAAAGTGAAGCCTGTGAGAGCTACAGCCTGACTAAGATGCCTTAATTACCTGACTGTTTACATTAGCTACGACCAGGAGCTGAAAAGAGCTGATCTGGCCTTGCTTGCATTGTTTGCACTTCTTATCTGATGGCAGGACACATGAATGAGCTTTGAAGGGAGTGGGCGAAAAGAGCCTGTGTCTTTTGTATAGAGAATCCACTGGTTGTAATGCAATTATCTGAGTAAATATGCAGACACTCCCTGGCTCCCAGCTCATTCCCTAAACAACCCCCCCCCCCTCCCCGCAGCAGTCCCTGAAAGAACAAAAGAACGCTGCCTGCTTGGAACTCATCTTCTCTCCTGAGTCGATAAGAGGGAGAAACTAAATCCAGAGAGCTTGTGCACAATACAGTTATCCTCTGCGGATTAGCCAAACAACGTTTACTCAACTACAGAGACTGAGTATCAGCCTCAGGAGCGTGCATGGGAGGTGAGCGATGACATCACAGAGGAGGTACTTGTTTTTTTAAATACAGAAACACAACACCCCTTTTCTCAAGACTTTAGATCAGATTATCAGCCTGTTAGGTGAGGAAATCACTTCTTGGCAAAACCCCTTTAAGTCCTGCAGTTTTCACTGTGGCAACTAGGCCTAACAGTCACTTCCTGTTCTGTAGAGAAAGGTTTTCAGTGTCTCCTCTTTATCAGCACAAACAGGGTCAAACTCAAAGGAGACAACAATGTGTATAGATAACACAGGATCCACCAGTCACAATAGGAGATAGTCACAGCTCTCCCTCTCCCCTTCCCTGTACACTGATTTCTTCCCAGGTCACAGAGCATGCCTGGAAAACTCTCCTATAGAAGTCAACGGGATTGAGTCAGTCTTAAGGCTCCTATGTCCATGAGGCTGCTGTAAAGCATCTCTCTAATTGCTGTTAAACCAGTATAAGCAAGAATACCGCTCCCACAATCATGTACAGATAACCAAATTGAGAAATCTACAATCTGAAAATAAAAATGGCTAAGAAGAAAAGAATATGCATCATGGTCTTGTTTTAATAAGTTAAAAAAAAAAAAAACTGCCAACAGATTCTCCTTAAAGGAGTTTTCTTACCACAAAAACTGATGTCATGTCAATAGGATATGCCAACAATGATTGATAGGTGCAGGTTCTACCTCTGGAACCCCCACCTATTTTAAGAACAGGCCCTGAAACCACTGCATTGTAAATGGATTGGAGTATTCCTTTATGGAAATCAGACAAGTGACCCCAGAGTGTATCATAATATCAAGTTACCTGTTTTCTGTGGATCAGTTTCAGTATGAAGCCACACAAGTGAAAGCTGAGTTACCTGAGCAACCGGAACAAAGCATAGTCATCCATGGTGGACTAACCAGGGCCAATATTTCAAGAAATGACAACCTTACAGTGCTGAGAGAATACACAGAATAGTTTAACAATATCTAGTGTGAGAGAGTCTTGTAAATGTAAGGGGTCAGAATACGGTGTCAAGAATCATTCTGAAGAGCTGGTGGTGCAAATGCAGTCAAACTGTCGCTAAATACAATGGTGGTCCTCCAACTAACACCCATGTGACTGGGTAAATCCAGATTTCTGTTGTGCCATGCTGATGGGAGGTCAGAATTTGGCACAAGTAGCATGAATCAATGAATCATTCTTCTCAGATGCCAACAGTTTATGCTGGTAGAAGTGGCGTATCCACAATAAAAGTAAAACTTAAATTGAAAAATAAAACAAAATTAGAACATTTCTACTTTGTAAACCTGTTTCACAAAATATAAAAAAAATAAATGAAGTATCAACAACTGCTATAGAATAAAATTAGCATCTTAATTACATGACCAGATGAATGATAAAAAGAAATTTGCTAAAAACAGTTGAACAGCTTTTTCATGATACGATATGCTCTCATTGCTTAACGGGCCAGAATGGAGAACCGGTCACACTTGCGCACAACTCTCCATTCTGTTCTATGGGAGTTCTGAGTACAAGTGAGTGGTGTGTTCGGCTGTACTCGGAACTTCCATAGAACAGAATAGAGAGTTGAGCACAAGCGCGTCTGGCTCTTTATTTTGATCCAACACTATCGGGGGCCTATTTCCGAGCTCGATGAGGGTTCTATAGGTGGGAGCCTCACCTATCACACTGTTGGTGTATTCTATTGATATGCCATCATAGTGCATTGTAAGAACATGTTTTTAATCAATGTGCCTTTGTAGCCAGAAATTGAAGCATTTGAGGAAGTGCCGTGCAGGCACGAAACGCGTTACGCATGTTACTTTGTAATATTGGGGCTCACACCTTAATATTTTAATTGGAATAAAATCTAATTTTATCCTACGTCTAATTTCACGGGGATTATTTCCAAGAAACGAGCGCCCGGTCCTTGGTTTTTGTTGCCGGTGTTTTTCATAGTTGCCCGTCGCCCGAGTTTGGCTCTGGAGGGAAGGACTACGAGGCTGCTGTTACCGAGGCTCGGATTGAACCACCCACGCGATCACGAGTGTTGTGCCTCTAATGTAACCGCACAACACTACTAGGTGAGCACCCCCTGATTGTTTTAACATTTGTTTTATCGTGTTGGACGTACTTTCACATAAGAGCGCCACCTCTCTCTTTTTTATTCTATATATATATATATTGTATCCAGAAAGAAATACAACTCGTACAACTTTGCCCCCTGCTTCATCCGTGTATTACAGCTCAGTTTTTGTAGATACTATAGGTTAAATTGACATTATAATTTAAATAATGCTTTATACACCCTCCCTATGAAATCAGAGGCCTGCACACCTCTGTGGGTGCCATTGGATGGTGCGGTAATACTGCCATGCCAATTTGGCCCATCAGTAATGCTATGTAAAACTTGAAATAACACATCATGATAGTAGGAGAAAAAGAGAACACTGAACTTAATGAACTATTTGGGAGGCTTGTGAAAAGCGTCAGCACCTCTTTGATGCGGTTGTAGTATGGGGTTGTTTTTTTGGCATTCATTGGGCCCATTGTTTTATTTTCACGGCTGTTTTTGTTGATGAGTCAGAGGTAGAAGTGAAGTAAGATGCTCGCCTTGCAGTCTCACGCACGGCCTTACATTCTGTATTCATTTTAAAGGCAAAGAGCTTCTATGGGAAATGGCCTACTACAGATCAAACACAATGTTCACAGCGATGTTTATCCAGACGGAGAACAGGAACTGCAAGGGTGAGCGAAAGGGCAAAGCCCTGTTCTGCTTCAACACCATTATTCAACGAACAAGCACCTGCTAATGGTGCATTAAGATTAATTAGTCAGGTGAACTCCGAGGAAGATGGGCTTTTTGGAGTTTTCTATTTGTTTGGTTAACCCCCTATTATTTTGCTTAATACACAAGAACTGGTAAAGTCACGTGTATGTGGTAAAATAAATAACTCTAAGGAATAGATCGAACATCCCAAAAGCTCTTCTCACAGCTCAGAATGGAAGGTCGTCTTTGTTCTCAAGGTTAGGAGCGTGAGGAGTATTCCAAAAATCTACTTACGTACAACTGTTTACTTTAATGGCAATATAGGAATCCTGAGTGACGCAAACTGGAACATTATTAAAAATGCCACCGCTATGTGTTTCCATAGACCTTCTCGGAAAATTCTGACTAGACAGCTGACATTTATATCATGGACATAACTCTAGCCATTGCGACTGCTATGGGACCAGAGGGTGAGGGGGCCTACTCAGACTCAAGAACAAAGGGCCACATGTATGAAAGTGTTCAGGTCTAAAACTCACTCTTTTGCCCATAGTGATCTATGGGCAAAAAAGTGAGTTTTAGACCTAAACAGGTTCATACATGTGGCCCTAAGTTCCATTTTTTAGGGAATAGGTAGTTGGTGGCCGTTATCGAGCACTACTATTTGGATTCTCCGATACTGTATATGGATAGCATGGCGGTATTATTTATACCTATAATTATTGCTGCTGTTCTAGTTTATTGTCATTAGGTGGTAGGACTCTATGAATTCTAGTTATGCCCTTTATTCAAGTTGTACACATTACCCCAACCCTATGCCGAGGGTTGAAAAAAAATGAAGGAAAAACAAAAACCCCCCCCCCCCCCCTCCAAAAAAAAAAAATCAGCTGATCTTCAGAGTTCCGGCTTCTGAAAACCATGGCTAGAGAAAGTCGTGGCTACTGAAGAGGAAATTAAGGGTGCTTTCATATAGAGTGTTTTTTGTGCAGAAATATACAACATTAACTAATGTGCCTTTCAGTACATAAAACATATTCAAAAACACACCAAAAAGTCTCTGTGGGAAAGCACCCTTAGGCCATGTTCACACGGCTTATTTTGGGACGTATTTCAGCCCGTAATTCGCGCCGTACTTCGCGAATTACGGGCTGAAATACGTCCCAGTCATAACGGTAATCCACAGGTCTCAGAGAACTATGGATTACGTCTCCTCTCCCTGCTCGCACAATACGGCGAGCGGGGAGAAAGTGACATGCTACTTATTCACGGCGTATACGCACCGAGAATAATGCATGTCTATGAACCGCCGGCGAGCTGCGGACCCCTCAGCCCCGCCCCCGCATGAAATACGTCCCCACAATTACGGCAGCAATAAGCCGTGTGAACATAGCCTTAGAATTACATGGTGGCCATTCTAATTTATACCAAATTTACAAACAATAGGACAGTATTTACTTATAAAACACACAGCCATACTTCAAAGCTCAATGGTTATACATTGAACCATTCCCAGCAAGAGGCTTCTTACTGGGAATGATTCAATGTATAACCATTGAGCTGTGAGTATATCCTTGTGTTTGATGTCTATAAATTAGAATGAAAAAACACACAATGTAGTAAATGGACAGGCTGGGTTCACCAGAGACGGGCCACTGATTTTTAGTGGAAGTCTGCCCTCACTCAAAGTGGTCCCCTTCTACAACATTCATATGCCCTAACAGGGTAGTCATGATTGGAAAACCTCTTAAAGAACTATACCTCTGCTTACAAGGAATAGTTTGAATGAAAAACAAACCAAACCACAATATACAAATTGCTCCCAACAGTATAAAATAATAATAATAATAATAAAAAGGTGGTCACCTTCTTAATCCACTGACCATCAAGCGCTGAAGATCCAGCAGTTGGTCCAGTGTTCGTTTACTTCAGGCCACCCATCAGTGGCCACATGCCCTCTCACTGGTATTACTGTTCATGTGCTATTTGCCCGCTTGGCTACGGCAGTCACATGCCATCCTGATGTACACAAAGGCCCAAGCGCCCACTGGAGTTTCAGCACTGGATTGATGGTGGATAAAAAAGGCGACTACATTTCTTCTCATGGAGTTAGGGGGCGATTTGATTTCTACGTTTACTTTTGTCTTTTCTTTTTTTGAGTTGGACAATGCCTGAATACACACAAGGATATACATCAGGCCAAGTTTATACTGTGTGCTTTGATGTGTATTTTGGTGCATAAGATAAAACACTTATCATAAACACGCCTGATAAATGTCCCACTACTTTCAATGGACATAGTCACAATGGTGCACTTGGTATGTAATTTTACACAGCTTTTTATAGGTCATGTGCAAAAACACAGAAGTACGACACTTCTTTGCAGGTAACATGTGAAGTATATGTGTGCCTAATTTTTTTCTACCTAAATCAATGGGTTTTGCAAAGCACACACAAAATACACCTGTATTTTTGTTTTCTGCATTTTTTGATACATACATTTTTTTAAAAAAAACACACATAAAATAAAATGTGTCATTACACTCTAGTTTCCCTTAAAATTTGTGTGTATTTTATTTTTTTTTTTTTTGGTAAAAAATGTTTAAATGACAAAAAAAAAGAAAGAAAAAAAAAATGATAATGCAAACACTTCAACCTGATCCATAAGAGTTAAATAGAGAAAGCTGCAAAAGATTTTCCACGCCATTAAAGGGGTTTTCTCACTACAAAGATTAGCTTTCAACATCAAGGGATAATTAAATGAAAACTTTTTCTAAATAGATTGGTGAACAGATTTTAGTAATAACAGCATTTTTTATGTGCTCTGACATGCACACAGGTTTCTGTGGTTACCTGCTTACCAGACGGACGCCTGCTATCTGATTAGCTGAGAGCTGAGAGTGACGTCACTCCACTGATGGGCTGAGAATGAAGCAAACTTATTAGATCTAACAAGATTAGCTTAATTAAATAAAAGGTACATGTGCTGTGATGACTGAAAAGTAGTGTTGAGCGTTTGCGTTGGCTATCGAGATCGATCGATAGTCGATAGTCGGCCGCTATCGATAAGGTTTTTCGATAGTGAGCATCGATTATGCGCGATGACCATTAAAGTCTATGGGAGAGCAACAACACCTTCATTATTACACCCAAACAAGGCTGGAGAAGCTGAAATTAACATCCACAACAGTCAAATGGATACGTGCTACATCTTAGGCAAGACACTTAGGTTATAAAAGTCACAGAAAAAAAAGTCACAGACCATTCACTATCCCTGTCTTGTACCACAGCCTGACCCTTAAACCTGCATCACCCACAAATTAAAAAGTGCCAGAAGGCAGTATGATTTGAACCATCATGTTACTTGAACTGGACATTGACTATACCTGTCCTGGGCCACAGCATGAGCCCCAAACCTGCATGACCCCAGATTTAAAAAGTGCTGCAAAAAGGAGTCTTTCAACCACCATTTTAGTTTCACTGGACATTGACTATACCTGTCCTGGGCCACAGCATGACCCAGGGCCGGAGTTACAGTGGGGTGCTGGTGAGAGCCAGGCTGGCATCCGTCATCTATTAACACGCAGGTTAAAATGCCCTGATGACGCAGCAACGAAAACTGTCGTGCTGAAGCAGAGTGCGGAAGCGGAAGTGTGAGACCTCCAGCCTTCCTCAGTACACAGTCAATACCTGGGTAGCGCTTGCCCCTCCGTATGAGTGTGGACCAATTGAGCTTCACTTGGAAATACTGGTGGTTAACGCTCCTGTTACACCCAGGTGCCCTTTATCTTGGCATTCTTTTTCTCATTTTACTCAACGTGCTGGAGGAAATTGTCTCTGTACTTTGTTCTCTGTCCGTGCTCCATACTCCATGTCCTCTGAATAACCTACATCTGGTCGTTTTCCTGTACCTCTCTTGTACAATTCAGAGGAATTTTTTTTAACAGCTATTTTGTACATGCAAGTTTTTTAGTACTTTAATTCTAGAAAACACATTTTTAAAATGGGATGGAATCCCACCATGTCTTTGTTTCTCTTTTTTTTAATTATATTAAATGGGTTGTCTCAATACAGGGATTGATAGCTATGTTAAAGATCTTGCAAAAACAAGTCATTTTGCAATGTGTGTCCATTATGTTTTCGTATGATACACGGTATTTTTTTGCACCTTTCAATTCACCTGTGGTGAATATAGAATTGCCGTTTTAAGATTTACGTAGATGCTGCGTCAATGAACACTGCTGGGTGTGCAAAAGTCAAAAAACACGTAACTGTGATGTTTTCGTACGATACACGGTATTTTTGGCAACAAACAACCTGTGCTGAATACAAGATTGCTGGTTTGTAATTTAACTGCAAGGTGGATATATCAACAGTCACAGGTGTAATGGGTAAAATTGAAAATGAACACCTATCTGAAATGTATACTGATAATAAAAGTGGAGTTTTGCAGCTAACAAAGAGACCTGCAGTTACTAGAAATGATGTGTATCCAATATAAGTTCAGGCTGCCCAATATCCAGGAAATCTTTCAATAGCAAACTGTTAATAATAAAGATATTCCACTACAATGTCTACACTAAGTCTTGGTGAACTTTATCCAGTGTTCTTTTAGATAGAGCTTGTCTGTGTTCGCCCGCGGGGCCCCCCCCCGCTCCCACCGCCGTGAATTTACAGCGGTAGGTGCTGCTTTAAAATTCTCTAGCTAACTACATAAAATCTTCAAATCCCTAATCTAACTAAATTGGAAGGATCACAGCTAATAGTAGAGGTTTCTCTGTGCAGAAATAGACTAATTTCGCTGAGCTGTTTGGCCACAGGCAGAGCGCAGGTCCTATCCCTATGAGACGCTGAGAGACACTGAGGCTGAAACAGGAACGCTGTTCTATGTAAAACGAGGTCATGTGATTTTTTCCAGCCAATCGAAAACCATACACATCCCAGTCATGACGTCGCACACACATCTCACCCTGCCCCTATTGTGTAATCTTTTTTGCTGGCCGCCAAAATTACAGGAAGCGCCGAAAAAGGCGCGATTTTAATAGATGATGCTCAGATTTTAACCTTAATATCGCATAAATCTGGAAATTTCGATCACCATAAAAACCTTGCCGATTTCAACTTTGTCGATAAAAATCGCTCAACACTACTGAAAAGCATGCCTTTATCTGTAATCTTGTTAGAGATAAAAAAAAATCTCCTGCACTGTCAAGGCAACGGCTTGAAGTTAATACATGCTAATAACTGCTGGAAACCCAACCACAGCCACAGAGGAGACAAAGTAAGTGCAAAACTGCTAAAACGCAACGAAATAGCGTGGTGAGAAAACCCCTTTAGGTGTATGACAACTGGTTTTACATTTTCTTTGTTTTGCATGTAAACGCCTCTTAGATATGTAAAGGGCATCATTTGTAGTGGAGGTATAGTAGTTTTATTGCTAATGTAGTGTGCATAAACAAAAATTGCCACATGCGAAATGGGAAAACCACTAGAAATCATCAATAACAACCTTAAAGGGGTTGTCTCACTACAAGAAATGCTTTTTATGTTAAAGATCTTGCAAAAACAAGTCATTTAGCAATATATGTCCATCAACAGTGTCCTTCCTCTTCCTAGATATCCCCTCTTGTATGGGTGGCATCAGCTCCTCAGGTCGATATAGCGACATACCTGTTTGATCTATACTGATAGGCTGTCAGCACTTGTTGCTCAAGCTACAGACCTGTCTTCTACTGCAGCTTAGTAGAAGCCAGTAAACACGCCCCTGAAATCAAAGTAAAACCAAGAAAACAAGACTGAGGTAAGATGAATCAATGTAGTGAGACAACCCCTTTAAGGCTGCTCACAGACATCATATAATTGGTGTTCAAAAGCCTTTTCAATTTGATTAAATGAGCATGTAAACTGTATGAAGTAGAGGGGAGATCAGTGGGTGCCAGACGCCTCTCACAATCATTACTTCAAGACACCAAAAAGAATAAAACTTTTAATAAAATCAAATAAACAAACAAACCCTGATACCAGACCTTAGGAGTTGATAAACCCCATCCTAGGTCTATAAACTACCTACAAAGCAAGTGAACAGACGCAAACATCAATAGCTTCTAAAGGATCAGAAATTTCCAGGATAAGGATGCTTTCCAATCAAATACATCAGCTAAAGAATAGGAGTTCCCGTTTCCTCCAGCTCACACAACAGCTGCAAGGACATGTTTGAATGGAGCAGTGGTTACACTTAGGCTGCGTCCCCACTGCAGAGGACAAATACCCGTCGGTTTATCCGGGCGGTATTTGTCCTGTTTTGCGGCCTTCCCTCGGTGGGGTGGGGTTTCTCCGCGATGAGCGAAAAAAAGCCCTCACCCTTTACATTCACAAGCACAGGTTCCATTCGAAGACCGGACGGAAGATTGTGCTTGTAGAATGTTTTGAGGGCGGATAAACCGCCGGACGGAAAACCTGTGCAGTGGGGACTGCTGCACGGGTTTTCCATAGAGCACCATTGTGCTCATTTTCGGCTGGTTTTTCAGGCGGTCTGCAAAACCGCAAACCGCCTGAAAAACCGTCCAAAAACCCGTGCCGTGGGGACATGGCCGTAAGGATCATTGGGGCCCACAGTAATCATACACTTATTATCTGCCCCGCAAATAAGCACTCTCCTCACTACACAGTTTCTGGATGATTTGCTCTCAAAGGGTGGTCTTCAGACCTCTCTATAGCTAACCAGAAAAAGGGGGCTGCAATTTTATTTTAACCACTCCCTAATGCAGTATATAAGGGAGACTGACTCCAAATAAATATAATCTAGGTGGAAATGCTCTTCAAATGTCAATTCATGAATTGCTTAATAATAAAGGTGTTATTGCAAAGATTAACCCTAATCACATCTGCCCACACAAGCAGCACAAAAAAAATCCACATAACCTGTAATACGGGCTGCGACCGAACCTAAAGTTTTAGGGTGCTTTCACACTGTGTTTTTGATGCGTTTTTTTTGCAGGAAGGCACAGCAATTAATGTTGTACATTGCTGCACAAAAATCGCGGCAAAAATCACGGTAAAAGCGCAGCAAAAATCGATTTTTGCCTTTTTTTGTGCAGCAATGTACAGCATTATACATGTATTTTACACCAGACATTTTCAGCTCAGTCTGTCACAAATTTATTAAGGGGCCGTTTACACGGCAAGTGACAAATACCGATCGGTTATGCGACCGGTATTTGCACTGTTTTGCGGCCGCGATGAGCGGAGAAAAGCCATCCCCTTTAACATTGAGATGCACATATTCCGTCCGCTCAATGTTTTGCGGGCGGACCGCGGGCGGCAAAACCGCCGGGCGGAAAACCGTGCAGTGGGGACTGCTGCACGGGTTTTCCATAGAGCACCGTTGTGCCCTAAGGGCTCGTCCACACGCATGGTTTATTGGCCGGTTTCTCAGATGGCTCGTGGATTTAGAAACCGTCTGAAAATCGCCAAGCAACGCTCCCCATAGAAAATCTGTTCATCAGTCAACACTAAACGGATTTTCTGCCGGACAGTTTTTCACACCACCGGCGTTCCGAAAAACTTCGAACATGTTCATTCTTCTGCTCAGTTTCCAGACATAAAATTAACATTGAAGTAAATGGAAACCGAGCAGAAAGTGAGTGAACGTTTTTTTGTGCGCGTTTTTTGGGCAATTTTCGTTTTTTGCACTCAGTACACTTTTCTGCTTGAAAAAAAAGTTCAAAAACCAAGTAAAAAAAACATTCAAAAAATGAAAAACAAAAAGTTTTTGTGTAAAAAAAAAGTCCAATAACCGGTTGGGATGAACGGTTCTGCTGAAGTCAAAACCGAGCTGATTTTGTCCTTTGCCGTGTGAACGCACCCGGTTTACAATAACAGAATTGTGAATGCAGCTCTCGAGTATAATTCCAGCCTTAACTAGAAATCAAATAATGTTTTTTCGAAGTTATCGAGCCCTTTTTTTTTGCAGACTTTATCTTAATATCAAGTTTAAAGTGGACCCATCACCTCCTAAAAACCTTATGAAGTAATAGACTAAAATATCAACACTTTCTCAATTAGGGAAATGAAAGAACTTCACCTGTAATTCAGTTTTTAAAAAGTGCTGGCCCTTTAAGACAGGACTAACGTCCTCACAGGATGCTGGATCACTATCTTGACTGCTCTGTGAAACTTAGGGCACGTTCTCACGGCACAGGACAAATAATGGTCGGTATTTGTCCTGTTTTCTGGCCGTCCCCACGGCCGCGGGGGTGGGGTGGCTTTTCTCCGCGATGAGCTTCTCACATTGAGAAGCACATATTCCGACCGAAAACCGGACGGAAGAATGTGCTTCCACAATGTTTTGCGGCCGGACCGCGGGTGGAAAAACCGCCGGACGGAAAATCCGTGCAGTGGGGACTGCTGCACGGGTTTTCCATAGAGCACCATTTTGCTCATTTTCGGCCAGTTTTTCAGGCGGTCTGAAAAACCGCAAACCGGCTGAAGAACCGACCGAAAACCCGTGCCGTGGGGACATGCTCTTACTGCTTCTGAACTGGGAGACTCCACCATGTAACGTGGGAGACCATAAGTCTGTATCATCTATACACTGGGAAACCCTGTGCTTCTGTCTTCATGCTGGGTGTTATTACACTGGCAGCAACGTAATATGGATGCCTGTGTGTCATATAATATATATGCCTGTGTACAGGGAGAGGCAAGTCAGTAAAGCGGAGCGGGTAGGAAGAACTCGCACATCAGACTCCTCTCTACCAGTGATAGCCGCTTCTCTCTGTACCTGAAACACCTAAAACCCTCATGGTTGGGACCAAGTAACCCATCATTACAGAAGTATGAACCAGCAGATCAGTTCACATCACGTATTTGCGGGGCACACTTTGTACAAAATTACACTGCAACACGCTTTGCAAATACAATTTACCTGATGTATTCCGGCGCACAGTACATACTTCTTCCGGCAAGTGCACACTGGAGAAAGGGAAAGTATAGGAGGCCAGGCCACAGTACCGTGGCAAGCACGGCATTTCAACAGCAGGCGTATAGCGGCGCAAGCAAGTAAGTGCTACTATACGCGTGTGAATTTACCCTAAAGGCCTCAGGTATGAAAACGGTTTAGGTTTAAGACTTTTTGTTGCCCGTAGCAACCAATCAGCGCTCCCTTTCATTTCATATAGTGCTCTGAAAAACTTTAAATTCGTTGCTATAGGCAACCAAAAAAGTCTTACACCCAGAGACAGATTTCATACATGTCCCTCTAAGGGTATGTTCACACGGCTTATTGCGGCGTGTATGGTAAGTGCCGCAATACGTTGTGTTTTTTTGCAACCACACGCTAAATCAATCTAATTCCAAAGCACGGGGTGGGGGGCGGTTGGTACCCGGCCGGCCCCATTCACATGCATTGTCAGCGGTGCATAAGCGCAGCTAACAATTGACATGTCAAATCTCCCCACGCGTACAATATGATCATGTTGTACGCACGTGGAGACGACGCATAATCCATAGTTCTCTATGAGAGCTATGAATTACCGTAACTACGGCATGCATTATGCAGTGAAATGCGTGCCAAAATACTCAGTAATTTAAACCGTGTGAACATACCCTAAGAGTTCATACAGAGGATATTACACAGATGTCACCAAAAATATTCTGCCTCTTTTCATATATTGTCAAATCAGACCAACGTCAATTAACTGCTATGGAGGATACTATAGCACATCCTGGAAAGGATTTTTTTTCCTGATAAAGAATGAATCTTAAACTGAACTGGTCACATAGTTTATGCCCCCCTTGCTGAGGGCAGCACAAGCCAGTGTCAGACCTGCTGTTTCCAGCACTGTGTCCCTCATTCTGTAAGATGCAGCAGTTTCAGAGCATTTAATGCTCATATCTGGCAGTTTCCAGCCATGAGCAAGTGTAGCCCTGCCTACAAAAAGCTAGCCCTGCCCACCTCCCAACTGATTAACCTATTACTCTGAAGTAGAAACAAGTGAATAACTGTCAGGTGGGTGGGGCTAGCATTGGGTGGGCGGGCCTAACAGCTGCTCATGACTCCTTTCTGACTTGAAACTACCAGATATGAGCATTAAATGTTCTGAAACTGCTGCATCTTAGCTTTTTTTTGTATGGATAAAAACAGAGAGAGAATATACAAATTATATATATACACATACACACACACACACACACACACCTACAGTGCCTTGCGAAAGTATTTGCCCCCCTTGAACTTTTCAACTTTTTGCCACATTTCGTTTGAAGATATAGAATTTTAATGTTTTTGTGAAGAATCAACAACTAGTGGGACACTATTTTAAAAACTTTTGTAAAAAAAAAAAAAAAAGAAAAGTGGGGCATGCAATATTATTCAGCCCCCTTAAGTTAATACCTTGTTGCGCCACCTTTTGCTGCGATTACAGCTGCAAGTCGCTTGGGGTATGGATCAGTTTTGCACATCGAGAGACTGAAATTCTTGCCCATTCTTCTTGGCGCACAGTGGAGGCTCAGTGAGGTTGGATGGAGAGCGTTTGTGAACAGCTGGAGCTCAGTGAGGTTGGATGGAGAGCGTTTGTGAACAGCTGGAGCTCAGTGAGGTTGGATGGAGAGCGTTTGTGAACAGCTGGAGCTCAGTGAGGTTGGATGGAGAGCGTTTGTGAACAGCTGGAGCTCAGTGAGGTTGGATGGAGAGCTTTTTGTGAACAGCTGGAGTCAGTGAGGTTGGATGGAGAGGGGTTTGTGAACAGTTTGGAGCTCAGTGAGGTTGGATGGAGAGCGTTTGTGAACAGCAGTTTCAGCTCTTTCCACAGATTTCTCGATTGGATTCGGGTTTCTGGACTCTGACTTGGCCTTTTCTAACACTGGATATGTTTATTTGTGAACCTTCCATTGTAGATTTTGCTTTATGTTTGGGATCATTGTCTTGTAGGAAGATAAATCTCCGTCCCAGTATCAGGTCTTTTGCAGATTCCAACAGGTTTTCTTCCAGAATGGTCCTGTATTTGGCTCCATTATTATTATTATCATCATCATTTATTTTGGAGCGCCCTTGATTCCAGGGAGCTGTACATTTCAGGCGGGTACATTAATAGCATTGGTCAAACAATTACAAAGTGACAATAATTGACTAACAACTGGTACAGAGGGAGAGAGGGCCCTGCCCGTGAGGGCTTACAATCTACCGGGAAGGGGTGAAGAGACAGAAGGTGAGGGGTAGACATGTTTGTGGGGCGGAGGAGTGCAACATGGTTAATGTTGGTTATAGGCAATCCTGAAGAGGTAGGTTTTCAGGTTACCTTTGAAGCCGGTGAGAGGGGGGGGAGAGTCTGAGGTGTTGGGGCAGTGAGTTCCCAAAATGTGGGGGAACACGAGAGAAGTCTTGGAGACAGGTGTGAGGAGGGGGATAGGAGAGCAGAGGAGAAGGTCCTGTGAGGAGCGGAGGTTGCGTGAGGGGAGGTATTTAGAGATTAAGGCAGAGATCTATGAGAGGGAGAGGTTATGTAGAGCTTGTAGGTCAAAGTTGCTAGCTTGAATGGATTCGCTGGGCAATGGGTAGCAGTGAAGGGATCGGCAGAGGGGAGAGGCAGAGGAGTAGCGAGGAGAGAGGTGAATCAGACGGGCAGCAGAGTTAAGGATGGTTGGAGGGGAGCGAGGGTGCTAGACGGGAGGCCACAGAGAAGGATGTTGCAGTAGTCAAGGCGGGAGATGATGAGGGACTGGACAAACATTATGTGCTTTCAGATTTAAGAAATGAGCGGATTCGTTACATAATTTTTTGGTGGAGGTGTCTGTCAGTGGTGTGGGTTTGGTTGTGCGGTTTGTAGGACAGATTTTGGGGTCAAGATTATCCAAGGCAGCGGACCTGTGGTGCTGGTGAGAGAGTGTAGCCATTAACAGTGATAGAGAGATCGGGTGGAGAGATGGAGTGGGACGGTGTGAAGATAATGAATTAGTTTTCTCCAAAGTTTAGTTTTAGTAGACGGGGGGAGAAAAGGAGGAATGGAGGACAGGACAGTCAGGGATCCGGAAGAGAAGAGAGGCAAAAATTGGGCCGGAGATGTAGAGTTGGGTGTCATCAGCATACAAGTGGTATTGAAAGCCATGTGAAGCTATGAGCTGACCCAAAAAAATTGTGGCCAAAAAAGGGTTTTGGTTTCATTGAGAGAGACCTTTTCCACATGTTTGGTGTCCCAGGTGGTTGGTTTTGGGAAATTTTTAAAAGAGATTTTTATGGTTCTTTGAGAAAAGGCTTTCTTCTTGCACTTCCCTAAAAGGCCAGATTGTGCAGTGTACGATATTGTTGTCTTGGACAGCTTCCCCCAC